>JANIHY010000008.1:60451159-60464370 GCA_027479065.1 Erythroxylum brevipes
TCCGCGGGTCTTTTCCTTAAACGTATAATTAACATGTTTCACGCCACGCTCTCATGTCCGATGTTGGGCTCCGGCAGCGGGGTCCAACATTAAATCTCATTTCCTGATCTCTATTTACTTTTTTAAATAGAGAGCATAAAAAGTCGATTTGAAGCACAGGGATTGTTAATGTAGAAGAAATATATAAGCTTAAGTTCTTATTATGGTAAGTAAGTTATTTATTGATGGAATATTATAAACTTATGACAATTTGTATGTCAGATTAAGTTCTAATTTTAGTTTGTCATACAGATAATAAAGGTTACATAACTGTAACATGCAAGAGGCAACAACAGTATTATATTCTTTAATATGTGGATCTTATATGTGTGGGAAAAAAATATACATGTTGCATTTTTTATGTGGTTAGAATTTACAAACAAGATCGAGACATTTGACTTGGAAGCCAAAATTGTGCGGTTGTTGTGAGGGATGTCATGATGATAATTTTATTGAATTCTACAATGTAATCTTTGAAATAATAGAGTTGCATTACATCAAAGATAGTAAGATTGTTTTATTTAAGTACAAATGGTTTAATCTTACTGATATGAAAGTGAAAGGGAATATTACTAACATCAATGTTAGTAAGACATGGTATGACCTTTTGTCTTTGCAAGTCAAGTGAAGCAAGTTTCAACCTCAATGATACTGTACTGGGTAGCAATTGGAAGGTTGTTCAAAAGTTTCAACACTGAAATCTCTTCGATTTTTATGAAGGGATAATGATCAAATAAGTGAGGATGGAGATGAAGTACATCAAGAGATTGAATAGGAGTTGAATAATGAAGCCATTCGAATAGAAGATGCAGATATATTATCATTCCATAAGAGAGATTTTGATCCCAATATAGTACAACTAGATAAAGTACAAGTTAATCTTATTGTAGAAAGAGATGAAGGCTATACTCAGGATGAATTAAATGGCAATGATGAGTCCAACGATAATGTAATTAATGATGATGATTTTTAAAATCTTGATCGTGATGATTACAGGTAAATAAATTGTTTATATTGTTTGAAATGTTATGTTGACATTTGAGTTATGTTAATCCATATTGTTGATATTTCACTTATGTTAATGTGTATTGATGTTTTACTTATATTTATGCTGAATGTTGGTGTTTGGCTTATGTTTATTCGAATGTTGGTGTTTGGCTTATGTTTATGCAAATGTTAGTGTTTTACTTATGTTTATACATAATGTTGGTATTTGACTTATATTTATGTGAAATGTTCGTGTTTAACTTATATTAATGCATAATGTTGATGTTTGAGTAAATATTATGCTTAATGATGACATTTCATTTATAGATATTCAATATAATGACACCTGGTAGAAACAAGGGAAAGAAGTTGGCTACAACCGAAATTGACCCGACCCTACAACAACTACATCATTCTAACCCTATCAAACAATAACCTTTGAGTTCATCCACATATGAAGCCAGTCAATAATAACCTTTATCTACCTCAACTAGTGTTGAGGGATCTTCAAGTCTATTAATCTTAACCCTTATAATTAGACTTATACTTAAATGTATATTTACAAGTTTAATGTGTTTTTTCTTATCATTTTTCTTTTGTTGTTAGGTTTCAATATTGACATAAGAAAAAGCAATAGAGGTATCACTAAAGATTTTGAGTTATAATACTTGAAGTTTATAATGAAAAACAAGTTGTCTGTGCATTCTGAAAAACGTAACTAAATATATTCTACTACCAAAAACAAATCTTTGCTACATATTATTACCTACACCTATGCTAACAAAGCTAATTACGTTTATCCACCAAAAACAAACATCACAATATGTCATTTGCAACAATCTTCTTTCTCCTCGCCTAGCCCTTTCTACGATGGATCTATGATCGTGGCAAAATATATTGGGTGAAGATTTCGTGAAAACGTCGTAGATAATTATTTGCTACCAAGATTTGATGAACATTTGTGTGATGATTTTTTATTTTCATTAAAAATGTTTTGCAACAAATTATTGTCTTTTAGCGACAAAATTTTTCGTCACCAAAAACGTGTTTTGTTGCAATGAGGGAGGGAGTTCATAGCTCAATTTAATGGCGTTTATGTCTCGTTCTTTACTAGAAATCATTAGGAACTTGAACTTATCGTGGGTAGGGCGAGAAAATGCTTTGATCTCTCCAAATAACCAAAGGAGAGAGATGAAATGCAAAAATCGGTCTAGTACACGTGCAGAGGATATTTAACTAGCTAGTTTATTATTTAATTGATCAATTTTTACTCTCAAAAGTTAAAAGTAAAAAAATTAACTAAAATTTAGTCCAATTTGTATTTAATGTGGTTGGACCGGTCGACAGTCTAGTCCGGCTTTTATATTATTGTAATAAACTACCCAACTATTTCTTGTAACAACTTTGTCAACTCACAATTTTGATTTCTTTCTTTACTCATGCATAATCGTCCCATCTTCTTAGTTTCTTTATTTGACGCATACTCCTTCGTGCTAGCAAGGGCTGGGGCTGTGATGTTTTTGCTGCTGAATTTCTTATTGTGTCGGATGTTGGTGGTGCATCATTACCAATCACAAACAAGGTCACAAGTGCCCTAGAACATATAAAGATATTGATGCAGCTCGAAATATCTTACTCAACAATTAAGCTTATAATTTAGTTACTGTTTTGAATTGTACTGCTAAATATGTTACCGTAACTATAAGGTAACTAGTGTTTGACAAGCAAAATCTTAGTAGACCCTACTACAAAGGCGTGTATTGGCCAATGGGTTGTTTATGGAATAACGAACTCTTGTTTTTCCCTTCTCTCTTTTTTCTCTCTTTATCTTTCTTCCTTTCCTTTCTTTGCAATTTATGAACCCACTCTCGTTGTAATATTGATCCTTAGTTAAAGTTAAAGTGAGCTCCCTGTGTAATTCAAATTTTGTGCATTAATATTGATATCAGAGCTACCGATTCTCGGACCTAATGGTTAAGGGGACACGATTCAAACTGTTGGAGGAGCAATAGAAACAACTCAGTAAAGAATTCTTAGAGAATATCAACACACTCTCTATTTGGTAGGAAACATTTGATCAAAAATATGATCAGTTAGAGCAGTTGGCATTAGAAACCCAATCCTTCATAGCCCATAAAGAGGATATCAAAACCCTGAAGCAGATGTTGATGAATATTCAAATGGGTCTAAGCCAAATTGCTCAATCACAGTTTAAAGCTTCGGTTAGCAATGGGGATGGTCTTCTTGGTTCCAATACTCTCTCATCCCCAATGGTCACTATGACCACGACTGGTTTTCCTTCCAGCAGTTCGGTTCAACTGGGAAAACAAACCATAGAAGGAGTAACGTCAGTGGATTTAGCTCCTGTTACTACAAGAACAAGCCCATCATATTTTTGTCCACCATACGGGCAATCGACGTTGGCTCCCATACATGTTGGACCTCCAGTGTTTTCTCAACTACCTAAACCGCCCAAATTAATTTTTCCCAGATTCCACGGTGAAGGGGTGTTTTATTGGCTTTATCAAGCCAACAATTATTTCAACGTTGCTAACATTGGAGAGATGTTGAAAGTGAAACTAGCTTTAATGTATTTTGAAGGAATTCCACCCAAATGGCATTACTCTTACATGTCAGGAAAGAAACATTTACCTTTCGTACCTTGGAAAATTTATACGAAAGCATTTGGGACTAAGTTTGGAGGAGGAGAAAACGAGTACCCAATACCTGTGTTTAGCTAGATTGTACAATAATGGGACTTCTATAAATATTTGGTTACTATTGATGATATGAGAACTCGTGTTCCTCTGGATGATAATGCTATTTTACAAATGTTTATTAGAGGTTTAGAACATGACCTACAGTTTGTCGTGGTGAAAGGTGCTCCTAAGACATTGAATGAGGCAATTAAGCATGCTGAGGTAGAAAATGCCAGGATCCATCGTCAATCGTCATTGGTAAGAAACAAACTCATTTCCACCCCCAATAGTCAAAAAGCTCCTTTGCATAAACTATCCACAACTACCGTCACCTTAAAAATGCCACATACAACCCTATAAAATCTACCAAACCATACTTTTCCACTACTCAAAATTTTCCAGCCCAGTATAAGCTTACACCAGAAGAAATAAGGAGGAGGAAGGATAGGAGAATGATGGGACTGTGTTATTGGTGTGATGAAAAATTTAATGCCAACCATAAATGCAAGCAAAAACAAATTTTTTGGATTGAGGTTGGAGTTGAGGAAGAGGATATTGGATTAGAATGAAGTGAGGAGCTAGACACTGGAAATGAAGCAGGGGATGATGTGCAAATCTCTGTTCACGATCTCACGAGAATCCCTGGATTTAAAACTATGAAGGTCTCAGGTACACTAGATCAACAGTCATTGTCTATACTAATATACACAAGAAGCACCCATAATTTTATGGATGAGGATTCTGCAAGGAGATTGAAATATATGTTAACTCCTATTAAGCTGATTTTGTTAAGACCGCGGATGATAACGCCGCCACTTGTTCTTTTGTTATTAAAAACTTGAAGTGGGTCATGCAGGGCAAAAGTTTTTGTGCAGACGTTTTTTTTTTTGCAATTGGGAGGATATGGAATGGTCCTGGGCATTCAATGGTTGTCCACTTTAGGCGATATTTTATGGAACTTCAAAGAGCTTAAAATGATTTTTACCGTCGACGACACTACTGTTACCTTGCATGGGAATGAGCCACTGGAGCTGCAGTTAATTGATGGGAGTAAGATGTCCAAATTGCTTTCAAAAACAGGGGAAAGCACAGAGATACAACTCTGCGCTTTGTGAATTAAATGGAAGGCTCCTATTTCCCAAATAGCCATAGGAAATGAGACGCATTGTTGCAATACGAAGGCTCTTTCTTCGTGGGATAAACAGCTGCAAGCATTACTCCTAGAATATGGTGATGTTTATGACGAACCAAAAAGGTTACCTCCTCAACGTAAGTATGATCACAGGATTGTGCTCAAAGAAGGTAGCTCTCCTATTAGCTTGCGGCCTTATAGATACGCCAGCTTACAAAAGGATGTAATCAAAGAGATGGTTAAGGAACTGTTACAATATGGTGTTATTCAACACAGTAAAAGCCCTTTTTCAACTCCAGTTGTCGTGGTTAGAAAGAAAGACAATACCTGAAGGATGTGTGTAGATTATCGGGAGTTGAACAAACATACCATCAAAGATAAGTTTCCTATTCCGATCATAAAAGAGTTGTTGGATGAACTAAAAGGATATGCATTATATTCTAAGATGGATCTACAAGCGGGTTATCATCAAATCCGAATGTTGCTGGTAGATATTCCTAAAACAACTTTTAAAACACATGAAAGGCACTATGAATATGTTGTCATGCCTTTTGGCTTAACTAATGCCCCTTCTAGTTTCCAACATTTGATGAATGAGGTATTTAGATCCTACCTTAGAAAGTTTATACTTGTATTTTTGACGATATCTTGGTTTATAGTAACAATCGTGAAGAGCATTTGGAACATCTAAAACTAGCTCTACAAGTCTTACGTGACAACACTCTTTACGCCAAGAAAAGTAAATGCCAATTTGGCATATAACAAGTGGAGTACCTGGGCCATTTTATCTCAACAGCAGGAGTCTCTACTGACCCTAAGAAGCTTGATGCTATACTAAATTGTCATGTTCCATCTTCACTTAAACAATTGAGGGGTTCTTGGGATTAATGAGGTACTATAAAAGGTTCATAAAGAATTATGGAAATATCTACCAACCGCTAACCAATTTGCTCAAGAAGGGAGGATTCCAATGGGGCAAGGAACCTCAGGTGTTTTTTGATGAGCTAAAGGGGGCCATGATGTCTACCCCTATTTTAGCTCTCCCTAATTATTCCAAAATCTTTGTTGTTATGATAGATGCAAATGGAACGGGAATTGGGGATGTCATAATGCAACAAGGCCACCCACTAGCCTTTATCAACAAAGAGCTGTCTCCAAAAACTCAATTACTCTCTGTATATGAAAAGGAGTTGCTTGCTATACTATATGCCATTAAAAAGTGGTATCACTACTTGGTAGGAAAACTGTTTGTCATTAGAACAGACCACCAAAGCTTAAAGTACTTGCTAGAGCAGAAGTTGACTACCCCTAGCCACTGCACATGGCTAGCCAAGTTAATGGAGCTGGATTATACAATCATATATAAAAAGGGTACTGAAAATAGAGCTGCAGATGTTTTATATAAGGTTTCTAGTCAAGAAATGCAAACCATGACGCTTTCGATGGTTTTGTCCGACTTATTGGAGCAAGTGCAGAAAAGCTGGGAGTCGGATATTAAACTACACCCTTTGATACAAAAATTGAAAGATGGGGACTGCCTACACCTTACTATACATGACAAAACAACTTGTTGCAGAGAAAGGGCAAATTAATGGTGGGAGATGATAGATCTCTTAAAAAGCTAATCATGACACTTTATCATGATTCAACCCAAGGAGGCCCCTCTGGAGCTACTGCCACTCTTAAAAGAATCAATGTTGTGTTTTATTGGAAAGGAATGTAGAAGGACATTAGGAACCACGTGTGGGAATGAGAGGTTTGTCAAAGGTGCAAACCAAAAAATGTAGCATACCCAAGCTATATTCAACCTCTACTAATTCCCCAAACACTTTTCTCGAAGGTAAGCATGGACTTCATTATTGGGCTACCTAAGTCTAATGGTAAGCAGGTGATAATGGTTGTGGTGGATCGACTTAGTAAATATGCACATTTTATGGCCCTATTGCATCCCTACATAACTCCATTGGTTGCACAAGCTTTTATTGATTATATTTACAAGCTGTATGGTCTACCTGAGTTGATAATAAGTGATAGACCATTATTCATGAGCAACTTTTGGCGAGAAATTTTCAGTTTGTTGGGGATTCAATTGAGCATGTCTTCTGTTTACCACCCTCAAATGAATGGTCAAACAGAAGTGGTGAATAGGTGCTTGGAGACGTACTTGAGATGTATGTGTGGAGATGCTCCGCATACGTGGACTAGATGGTTGTCTTTAGCTGAGTGATGGTATAATACTAATTACCATTCTTCAACTAATATTACTCTATTTGAGGTGATATATGGCCACACACCACCAATCTGTACACCTTATTAGTTTGGAGATGCCAAAGTACCTGCATTTGATAGAATGCTAACTGACCATAAAGTAGCTATCAAATTAA
Organism: Erythroxylum brevipes; assembly: GCA_027479065.1. NCBI lineage: Eukaryota > Viridiplantae > Streptophyta > Magnoliopsida > Malpighiales > Erythroxylaceae > Erythroxylum > Erythroxylum brevipes. Next base: position 60,458,401 of record JANIHY010000008.1, read on the forward strand.
TGAAGCATCGTTTGTAGAGAGCTCAAAATATGATGGTGCAACAAGCTAACAAGAAGCAGATTGGCAGAGAATTCTCTATAGGTGACTAGGTCTTCTTCAAACTACAACCCTATAGGCAGCAAACAGTAACTTTCAGGCCTTCTTAGAAGTTGGCGGCAAAGTACTACGGACCTTTCTAGGTTGTAGCAAAGGTGGGAAGGGCATACACTCTTAAACTCCCAGAAGGCTCACAAATCCATCCCACCTTCCATGTTTCGTTGTTAAAAAAGGCTCATGGACACTCTCAACCCAGCTCATCTATTCCATTAGACTTGCAGAGTCCCAACTTGAAACCAATTCTAGTGGCAATTTTGGACAAAGCAATGGTGCAGCGTGGCAGAAGAGTTGCCACAAAGTGGCTCGTCCAATGATTGAATGGAGGACCTAAAGATGCTACCTGGGAATATGCTTATGATTTGATGGAGAAGTTCCCTGGGTGCAACCTTGAGGACAAGGTTTTCGAAGGAGGGAGGAAATTGATGCATCTCGAAATATCTGACCCAACAATTAAGCTTATAATTTAGTTACTGTCTTGAATTGTATTGTTAAAATATGTTACCGTAACTATAAGGTAACTAGTGGTTAAGAAGCAAAATCTTAGTAGACCCTACTACAAAGGCGTGTACTGGCCAATGGGTTGTTTATGGAATAACAAACTCTCGTTTTTCCCTTCTCTCTTCTTTCTCTCTGTCTCTTTTTCTTTCCTTTCTCTGCAATTTATGAACCCACACTCACTCTAATACTGATCCTTACTTAAAGTTAAAGTGAGCTCCCTGTGCAATCCAAAATTTGTGCATCAGCTATCTTCATAGGATGAATAAAGAGCCTCCATTCTTCTCTTATTAATCTAGAAATTTTTGCATTCATAAATTGCATGTCTGCAATTCCCTACCGATCTCCATAGATATCGTTTCCTGTGAAAACAAAAGTTCCACATCAGCAATGCACCGAGTAAGAGATTCCTGTCGACTAAATGACTAGAAATGCAATAACATTTATGATTTGCCTGTTCATTTACCTATTCTGGGAATAGTCAACGATTACAAGCTTTTTGTCTAATATTAGAGATGGCAAAATCAACTTGATTCCACCCAACTTTATCTACAGTTAACGTGTTATATTCATATAGAGCAGATTGTGTACTAGGTTTAAGTCTAGAGAGCTGATCTGATTTAGTTAAGTAAGAAATACTAATATTAAGAAGAAAAAAACTCAATTTAATAAAAATATAATATATATTTTTATTAAATATATTATAAACTTTAAGTTATAATTAGAAATACCTTTTAATTAGGACACTGTTATTACATTTAAAGAAATATAATATACTATTCAAATAGATAAGTAAAATTTTTAATAAAAATAAAAGATTAAATTGTATTTTTCTTAAAGATTATTGAATTATGGGCTTTGTGAATTTTGTTTGTAGATCCAAGCCTTGCCATTTGTGAACCCAAGGACAGATAGGCTCTCTTTACCTGTAAAGTGGACTTTGAGTCCACGTAATGAATAAAGGCAAATAGAATTTCTTTTACCCATAAACCTAAGGCCCAGTATATTTCTTTTACCCATAAACGAAAATGGAAACAACTGTTCAAATTTCACCGCTTCCAACGGCTAGTTTTAGACACACACGCTCTAACGGTCATATTACCGTTCAAACCCGAAGTCCCTCTTTTATAAACCCTCGCGAAGCGCTGTGCCATGCACTTTGTCTTTTTTCTTTTCCACTTTTAATTTGCTTTCCTTTGATCTATCTCTCTAGCTTTTCCTCTTTCCTGCACGAATCTTTAGTTGAGGTTTCAACATCCATCAATGGAAACTCCATCGTCGATGAAAAGAGTCACAAGATCGCAGACTCGGCCTGCGGTTAACACCAATACTGCTAACAGTAGTATCCCCATGTCAAGTAAGTAATGGTCGTTCGATTTTATTTAAACTTTTCTTATACAAGATATTCAAGAATCTATTTCTTTTTGTTGAATCATTGATGGGTTATTTCTCATGGTTTCATCTTGTTTTCTTTGACTACATTTCAGGGAAGATTGAGGAATCTGAGAAAAGCATTTCGAAATCAAGAAGAGATGCCAAGCAACAAGATCGATCTGCACTTATCGATATAACGAATGATTCACCTATTGTTGGGCTTGCTATGGGGAGTTTAGGGACACCATCGTCTTCCATAGTGAAGCAGAGAGGTGTTAGTGTGAAGAACAAAACACCTGGGTCTGGAGAGGCATTGTTGAGGGGTCAAGTTAAGACCCTGCTGCAGAAAGTTGAAGAAGAGGCTGTGCTGTCAAAGGTTTCCTTGGACAACCGCCAATTCCTCCATCTCAATTCCCCATTGGGACTTCTTGCACCAACTCCAGCTAATACACCTCAAATTCCAAATCTTTCTCATGTAGACTTTAATAGCCAATCCGTCACTCCTTTGCCGGTTGTTCAAGAACAGCTGGACATTGGGCAGGTTAATTCTCTTAACTGTCGAACATGGTTCTGCAAATCTGCAAATTCCATTTCACTTCACTCACATTGACGTTCTTTTCTTGTGATTATGGTTTCAGATGGTGGCTGTTGGCAATTTTGATGGGAAGCAAGAAAGTCTAGAATCTCAGAAGAGTCTTACAAGGTCACTGTTATTGGACTTCTCTGAAAAATCCGATGCCACTGACTTATCAGAAGAATGCTCCTCTGTACTGACATACCAAGAAGAAGCGCTATCAGGTGAAAGCAAGGACAAGTCGTGGCCAACCGACGATGATAGTGCCTCTGTCTGGTCTATGCAGGTTAACACAAGTAGCCATGGTGATGAAGAGGATGAAGAAGTATTTGAAGAGGAAGAAGCATCTGAAGAAGAAGAGGAGAACTGTGAAGAAGATGATGATTTGTTTGATGAGCTGTGTGCAGGCATTAGGAAGATGAGCATGAATGAGGGATTTGCAGGGAAGCACACAAGGTTCGTATACAACAGTGATGATGATGAGATAGTTGAGACAGTGGAAGATGTTGTCTCACCCAGCGTCACTCGTCTAAAGGGCGTGCCAACACCAAAAGGGAAACACCTGCGCTTTCATACGGAAGATGAAGATTAGAATGTTGCTGGCTGGTTGATTTTTTTGGCTGTCTTTCTCGACACCAGCTTCTCTTTCGTTTTAATTTTTGGATTTCAGTTTACACTATCACGCATGTAGTGGTTGTGGAACAAAATAACGATCTGGCTTTTGATGATCAAGGTTGAGAATTGCCGGAATTTGTTTTACTAAATTCAAGGTTGAAACATTCCTATTCTGATTTTCTCTTAAATTAAAGATTCTAGTCTCAAATTGGAATTAAGTTGATGACCATATTTAATAATTAATGGTATAAGGAAAATCAGAATTAAGTTGATGAAAATAAGAAAATATTTATTAATGGTATAAGGAAGAGTTGATTTTGGTCATGTTGCTCTACTTGAAAAGGAAACAAAAATTAACTCTTTTTTTTATATTTTAGTTCATTTTTTTACTAAAAAAAGTTGTTTTTCAAAAATTGTGAAAACAACGAAAAGTAATTTTTGTTTTTGAATGTGTCAGCTGGGATGGAGTTTGAGGATGACTAGTATAGACTTCTGTATCAGTTCCCTTTTTGAGTTTTGTTTAGGGGATTGATAGACTTGTCTATTCTGTTATTGGATGACTGTATCAGATTGATATTTTGGATTTTAAAATTTACTGATTTCTTATATATTATGGTTTTAATTATTGCTATGCCATGTGGATATTAGTGGGAATGTTCTAGTAGTGCACCTTTATCATGGGTTACGTGTCGGAGCGACCTTCGGGCGTCCCGATGTGTACCCTACAGTGAGGGGGCGCTACACTTCGTCTCCAACTGCTTCTTGATTCTTGTTTCTTGAATCTTTAAAGAAACAGTTATTCAGTTGAGTCCTGTAACTAACTCGAACTGACTCCTTCGTCTTCTTTTCGAATTTCGTATCTGTTTTTCTTCGTCTGTATTTTATCGTCTATGTTTTTGCGTCTGCGTTTGTTTTACTATTCGCGTCTTTGTCTGCTTTTCTATTCGCGTCTTCGTTTGCTTTTCTATTCGCGTCTTCGTCTGCTTTTCTTTGCGTCTGCTTTACTATTTTACTTCGTCTGCTTGACTTCGTCTGTATGACTTCATCTATCTAACTTTGTCTGTATGACTTCGTCTGTCTGACTTTGTCTGTATGACTTCGTCTGTCTGACTTCGTCTTTTTATTTGTTCTCTTTTTTATACATCAAAATAATATCTAAGTAAAGTCATTTGGACTTAACAGAAGTTCTCTTTCAGACCGTCTAATAAAGATCCCAATTTGAGGTTTTTAGAGAAAGTTATGCCAATTCTACCAAGAGAGGTTTGATTATTGAAGGAATAGATCCCAACACACATTGTGCTATCTTTAAAAAAAATTGGTAGTATTCTGAATTGATTGGAAAAAGGTTTTGATTGAAGGAAAGTGAAGGAATCTGTTGGAATAGTATGAATTGGTGTTATTTTACTGAACATGCTTCGGTATTGTGAATATATCTAGATCCGTAGGGTTTCAAATGAGATGATTTTCAATGTGGAGTAAACTAGAGAGATAGGTTTACAAATTATATGAGGAGGTCGAATTTTGATTCAACCTCTAAGATGTTCAATATCTGGATGGAAGTTAAGCGTAGAATATTTGCTTCAGTATAAGAATGATTCAGAAAATAGGGCTCGACACTTACAGTATCAGAGAATGAAAATGAACCAAGGATGACTAATGAGGGTTAATTGGAACAAGCCCTAACTCTTAGAATTCTAAACCACATCGAATGATTTTGGTGTCAATAGAAATTTAAGACAGTGGGAGACAAAGATTTTGAAGAAGCCAAATTGTGATTCCAGTTTGAGGTTTACCAAAATCTGTTCTGAAGTTAAAAAAATGTGTTTGCTCACGTTTTATGATTTAGTCCTCCGAATGTTGGGCTCCAGAATTGGGATCCAATAAGAGAGGAGTCTTCAGGTAGGTTAAATGTAAAGGAAATCAACATCATTTGGTGTAACGATGACGTTTCCCTTTTATTAAAAACGTCGAAGTCGAAGACCTAATGATGACATTTAACTTTAAACTTTACCAACGAAATAAATTTCAGTCAGTAATCCCTGATGCTTATTTTGTTGCCATCCATTACTGCCAATTTTATGACGATCTTCACTTTTTTGTCACTATATTCCTCTGGGAAAATTGTGAGGATAATTTCCCTCCAAATTTATCGATAGATAGTTTGTCCGTCACAAAGTATGACAATGTTACCAATGAAAAATCAATTTCTGTCACTAGTTTACTACGAAATTATTTCCTTCAGTAATTTTCTTTCGGTAATTTTTATTTTTTGTAGTGTAATAGAGCATAACAAGGCAACCAAAAAGGTGGGTGATGTACATTTAATTTACAAGAATAAAAAGAGAGAAGTGGACTGGGGATAGCGTGAAACTTATTAGTGTCAAAATAAACATAAAAGAAAAAGTTAGATAGATTTTAAGAGAAAGAAACTATAAGAATTATTTTGTGATAAAGATTAAATTATCTAAAAAACTGTATGTGATATTGATTAGTACTAATACTATACTTTATTAATGTTAAAACTAATACAAGGTTATTACAGTACTCACAATATTGACTAGTACTAGCTATCTTTGTAATATGTAATCTAACATAACAAATGATTGATTTTAAAGATAAAATTAACTAAAACAAAAGTCTAAATCTAAAGTAACCAACTAAATAAATCGATAAGAAGAAAATAACCAATGAATAAATAAGATCAAAATAATAATCCCTACAGAACCTTTATATTCTCATATTTTTTGATTTAATGATTAACCCCATGTTTTTGGATTGATAGAATTTCAAAGTTACAACTATATTCTTTCTTAAGG
>JANIHY010000008.1:60479877-60492976 GCA_027479065.1 Erythroxylum brevipes
GAATCATCTCATGTGGATGACTAGAGCAAAAGTTATGGTCAAAACACTTTCAGCTTTTACTAATCCAAGAATGAACACTAAACCCAACTTCAATTCAGAAATTGAAAGTCTTAGGGACCGAAATGAAATTCAGTTCCTTCAGATAACTTGTAGTCCCCTGTCTATAGTTTAATTAAAAACAAAAATTAACTCAATTAGATCTCTACAGATTAATATATCACCAAAAAAGCTAAGCATGTTCAGAAAAATGTCCAACTCAAACTCTTTAATCAATCCTCTCACTTTGATTCATTCAATCTTTTTCAAATTAATCTCAAAAGCCATAAATTTCCATGGAGTGATAAAAGAAAGTCTTAGGAATTCCACGCTTTAAAAATCAGATCAATCGAAGGTCGGAAGAAAAAGTTATAAGCAAAAGAATGGAGAGAGGTCGGGTCAGGGGGAAAACATGACAATAGTCGACTAGTCGAAGACTATTAGTCGACTATTGCAGGTAAAAACATGATGATTAGTCTACTGGTCGAAGACTATTAGTCGACTAATCCTATAATGATCGACTGGAAACTCTTGGTCTTTCTTCTTCCGATATCCTGACTTCTACAACTCATATCTTTTGACTCAGAACTCCAAATTTTACAAACTTGGTATCAATAGAAAGCTGAAAGAAGGCTCTACAAATTATATGAAGGACTGAAAAACAAATTCAATCTCTAAAGGAGTCAAAATCTACTCAAAGTTTTTGTCCCAAAAATGTCACCTTAAACAGTAACAGAATTTCTAAAATGATAACTTCCCATTCCATGGTCCATATCAATGGAAAGATAAAAAAACAATACATAACTTTCATGAGAACTTAAAAGCAATTTGTACCTTTAACTTGGTCAATTTTTCATTCAAAGTTTCTGTCCAATTAATGTCATCTTAAACAGTAACACAACTTCTAAAATTTCTATCTTTCAACTTCAAGGTCCAAAAATGTCATACTTTACATCAATGTAAAGATAAAAATACAAACTTCAACTTTCATGAAGATTTTAAGAGCAATTTCAGCCTTTATATAAATCAAAATTTTAATCAAAGTTTCTGTCTCATAAATTCACCCTAAACAACATCAATACTTCAAAAATTCACATCTTTCAATTCCCACATCCAAAAATGGCACATTATACATCATTGAAAAGCTATGAAATTCCTCTATAACTTTCAATAAGGCTACTTGATCCAATTCAAACCATATCAATCCAAAATTTGCCTCAAAGTAAAATACACACAAACCTACCCTTATGAACATTTTCAAAAACAAAACAAAATAAACTTAAATTCGAATGATCATAACTTTTAATCTCGATATCAAAAAATGCTATACTTTATAGGGATAGAAAGCTATCAACAAAATCTACAACTTTCATGAAGATCATTTTATCAAAATTTTCCTAGATCAACTCAGAAAATTTCATGAAAGTTTCAGCTTAAACACTCAACACTGTTACTATTCATCCCAAACAAGTTCAGACTTTCAATTTTCTAAAAACTAACACTTTCACTGTTCATTTCTTGCTTTTCAATTCCATTCAAATCAAACTCGTTCACTATAAATTTCATAGCACATACAAATTTACTTAAAATTGCAAAGTCATCAAAACCAAAATCCATTCTTTTCACTATTCCAAAATTTTCATACACATTATACACAATGGAAAATCCTTGAATTCTCATACTTCTTTCATTTCATCAAATGCTCATAGATTCATTCATACTTTTCATTCATTACAAGGGAACATACCATATTTCTTCATGCATTTTTAAATATTCACCACAATTCAACATTTTTGCAATTCAAAGCAATCCCATACACAAATAGGGCATTGCCCAACATATAATAACCAAAAACATATTACCCACTCATCGTTAACTTACTACATTCACTACCCAATTCCTCATTTAATTTCATTTAAAAATTTCTAATTTCTAATAAAAAAATCGAGGTCCAACAATATCATTGCCTCAAATCTTTTTTTATGATATAAATGGACTAGTTTAACCTATAGATATAATGGAAATAGGATATTGACTAACCTCCTAATTGCTCGAAATAAGTAAAGAAAGAATTAATCGAATCATTACTAGCTTTGTCATAGGACTAAAAGTTTTTTCTATAATCGATCTTGGAATTATTATTGAGGTCTATTGACAACTAAATGTGGCTTATAATGATCAATAATACCATTCTTATCTAGCTTAATTATTGCTAATTAAAATTTAGTTTAGTGATGGACGAACATGGCTCTACATGTTATTATTATGAGATTAAATTCTTCTTCCATTGCCATTCTACATTTTGAACTTTTAACTGCTTGACTATAATAAATGGGTTCTTCACATATGGTGGAAAGATGAAAGATAAGTGGTTTCAAATTGCCTACTTATATCCTAGTCACTATATGGTAAGATTTTGCGGCTATTGGGTACTTGGTATTATAATAAGACAAGTTGACAAATGCCATATATACTATATTTCTCATCCCATATTTAGTTAATTTGTTTATTTATTTGAGATTTTCCTACTAATTTGCGTACTTAATTTGTTCGTATTATGTTTTTTAGGGTAGAGTGAAAGATTGAAGTTGTCCTTGAGGGATACGGTCATGTGACAATGGCCATATAACTCTCTTAGACTAAGTTTCTGTGGAATTTTTAAAGAATTAAAGCAAGATTGAGGGACAAGTTCATACATATGGTCATGGAGGTGACTATGTCCAATCTAAAAACCCTAATTTTGAACTACAAAAAGGCAAAATGAAGAGAAAACAGAGGGGTGTTAGTAGGGGCTTTATAGGAGGCTCAAGTTAGGCTTAGAGAGACTCAAATCAATGGCCTAAAATGATAGAGAGAACGAGAGCAAGGAAGGAAGCATATTTGAAGTAGATTTCATGAAGATCAAAAGGGATTTCATCACGTATCTTTTCGTTTTTTGGTTTTCTATTAGTTTTGATGTTATGTCTTCTGTGACTATGAACTAAACTTTTATTAGTACTTGAATTAGAAGAGCCCTGGTTTTATTAGTACTTTTTTAGGGGTTTTAATTAGAAAGAGGTTTTAGTTAACCAACTAAGGATTAATTATTAACAGTGTTGAGAAAGATATTAACGTAGAAAAGGAATTTACACGGTCCAACAAATTATATATTAAAATGAGTAATGAAATCATGACTGTATGAGAAGTTTTAGGGGGATTTAAAGCCAAATTTAGAGAAGCAATAGATCTACTGATATTAATATATTTGGGATTTGGAAGTGTTTAATTATTTTAAATGAGTATTAAGTTACTTTTAAGATTGGGCGATTAATTCATCAGTAAAGATATTTATTTTATAATCATTTATTTAGTTTATTAGATGCTACATGGTTTATGGTGTTTGGTAGTTAGTTGTTTGGAAATCCTAACTTTTCCACCAACTCCATACAAGCCATGTTAGCACAACTTCCCTTATTATGATCGTATTACATACTCGATCCTTGGTGGTATATCTAGTATAAAAAAGTTTTTCCTTTTTTCATTCACTTTATCTCTCCTATTTGCATACTTAGCATCTTCATAGTGACTAGCATCCTTCCCACCTTAGGCCTTCTAATGCACTCCTTGTCACTAGCATCTTCCAAGTTAGACATCTCAACTTTCACCTTATCTTCAATCTCAAACATATTCTTACATCTTCCATCATCATCATCACTCTTTTACTGGATCATTGGGATGCTATATTCCCTCTCCCTAAACACTTCCAAAACATGATGTCTCAATTCCTAGTTATATGAGTATAATCTATCTTAGCTTTCTCTCAAATAGGTGTTACACTTTCAAGTTAATTACTTTATACATAGGTTTTAGAGCATCTTCCTTGTTTTTACTTTATGATTTGCTCCATGATGAAGAACTTGCACTTGACACACCAAAATGGTTAGTAAGCCTCTTTTTGAGCTGTCTCTCTACCTTAATGGCTTTATGCACCATATTTACCAACTCTTTATAATGATGTAGCCTTATCATATTATTAATTTTACTATTTAGTCCCTATAAAAAAATAAACTATTTTCTCCTCCATATCTTCCTCCATATTGGCCCTTGTCATAGTAGCATCCATGTTCTTGTAGTACCCCTCCATACTCTTAGGGCATTGGTTTACCATTTGTCACCTTTAATAGAGCTTTTTATAACAGGAATTTGGCATAAACTACTTCCTCATCACCAAATTCATCTCCTCTCAAGTTATAATATGCGACTCTTAATTCCTCCTTCTAGTGAGAATTTTTTTATCCCACTAATCCATCACATAGTCACTAAACTGTAGTAACTAACTTAACAATTTTCTCCTTTAAGAAGTTATAACAATCGAAGACTAGCTTCACTTGCTGCTCCCACTCTAAGTATGGATTTGGAATCTATCTTCCATAAAAAAGAGGTGGATTGCCATCTTAATACCATCTATATTGTTTTTTGCCCTCTCATCATACTCCCTTTCCTCCTCACTTGCTTCCTTTTCTTTGGATATGGTTATTATTCAGGTATAAGTCATAATGTACATGCACAAAAAGTTAGTAGCAAAAGCAGTACCACACGTGTTTCATTATAACAACTCACTCAAATCTTAACCGAAGCTTTTAAACAAAGGTTCTATAAAAAATGGATAATCTAAATCACGAAATCTAATTTCAATATCCCCTTCAGAAGAAACAAAATTTTTAAAAAAAGAAAAGAATGAAACTAGAAGCCAATGAATAATAAAACTCAAAATAGAAAGTTAAGTTTGAAGGGGACCTAATTGGATTTAATAACAAGAAGAAGAATATGAAAAGAATGAAATAATGACGTTAATTACTAGAATAACTAGATAAATAGAATACCTATTGATATTATGATTCCTTGTCCTTTTTGCAATAAGAATAAACTTTTCTTTAACGATTGATGTAATTACTAGCTACTTTGTATTTATTTTATATGAAATTGTTAGAACTTTCTCTTCATAAAATTTTTCTTTTTTAATTAACTTGAAACTTAAGAATTAAGGAACATAAACTTAAGAATATATTATTCTTAATGAAACTTTTAAAAATAGAAAAATAATAATGAATATTGAATATGTAAACAAACAATATTAATAATGAACATAATTATAGAATTGAGTTTTGATGCCAATTTTGATACAAACCTCACCAATAAGAACTAATGAGATTTGATATCACAAAAGGACATAGGATCATCGTATCAAAAATAGGTTAATCTAATAAAATCGAACATAAAAAATATATGGGAAAAGGGTATAAATTGTCACACTCCAAAATAGAAAGGATTGGGAGTGACAAGATCCTAAGATTTTAATTTCCATTAGTAAGGCAAATAAGATAAAAGTTTATAGAGAATCTTATGTAAGAGGACTCTAAAATATGAAAGAAAAATCATTCCAATGGTTTGATAAATCAATAACAATGTAATAATCCCCAATTATAATAGTTCCTAAGTCTTTTACAAGCAAGGAACCTAAAAACTATTATTATAAAAGGAAATAAACAATTAAAACAATAAAATCCTATTAAAATAACAAAACCTTATATGTAAACAATATAAGATCAATGGCTATCTTAGACCATAATGAATGTTGGTTCTGTTATGAATAAGACCATAGCAAACCATAGATGGATCATGTATTACTTACATATTAAACTCCAATGTCAGCTTTGTTTTGAAACTTTAATTTACAAAAACCTTGCAAAAGACCAATTCCAATTATAAATATGATTGTAGCGCTAGTTTCATTCAACTTCTTCCATAGCCTTGAATCTTGATGCCATTTATGTCCCATAACGACGATTTTTAGCTTTCTCCTTCACTTAAATCTTTATGACATGTCTAACTTCAACCTTTAAAAGTATTAAAGCCTCACTTCTTGAATATAAATCCACCATTAAGTTGTTTGAGGGTTTCTTTTTCCTTTTTCCCTACTCTATGTTATCAATCCTCTAATTTCCTTTAATGGATCTCTATTAACTCTTTGTACTTGAGTATTAGAAATTTGTTTCCCATCACATGTGCTAGACCATGGAGGTTTCGTTTGTTGCGAAGATATGAAAGAAATTAAAATGTTGATACATATTGAGATCTCTCACAAACAAGTTGTATTTAAATTAAAGACTTTATAAGTTAAATGGATTTAGAATAACATATCAATGCATTTAACCAAATTGTTAGTAACCTACTAAGGCCCTAGGTGACTATTATAGATGATGATAAATAATGATTTTATTTTGTTCTTTTCCTATTTCTGATATACATTTGATGATCATACTATTAGCTAAAAAAATATATAATATGGAGGACATTACCACTACTTTAATAGTTCATAACCAAGAAAGACTTAATACTAGTAAAGGTTCTCAAATTGAAAGTTCATATGTGAACGAAACTAATATTATAGGATTTAAGGGTTATATGTGAGGGAAACTAACATTATAGGATTGAAGGGTTATATGTGAGGGAAACCAACATTATGGGATATAGTAGGAGAAAGATGGCTCATCCAAACAAAGTTATAGATTTGAACCCAATGGTAAAATAGTGGTCTAGTGCTACAAGTGTAAGCAAGCTTGACATATTAGGAGGGGCCTTTTCAAATAAGAAGGAACAAAGTGATAAAAGGAAAATTGATAATTTTCAAGGTAGACTAATCTAGCACAAAAAGGAGCTTAGATAATAGTGATGTGGAAAAAGATGAGAGATTTCACAAGATTATTGATTACATCTTATCAAATATTGTTGGAAAAGGATCAAACTTTAGAAAATGCAATTGATAAGTTGAAAAAACTTATTAACATGGAGAATTTCAGGTATTGCTTGGACTTGATTAACATCTCAAGGTATTAAACATGGCTACAACTAACCTGCAAAGAACATATTCTTCGATTTGAATATTGTTGTATATTGCTCATACATATAGACATGCGATCTTTTAAGTATTTCTTAAAGTATATTAACTAAATGCGGTATATCCAATAAGGTGGAGATTTTTATTGATGGCGTGTCAAACCAGCAAAAATAAATTCCTACTCTAGAACACTTAAGCGAGTAAAGTGGTGAATATGGTCGAACTACAGAGACCAATATAGTAATTATTTATTTGTGTGAAATCAATAATAATAACAAAACAGATGAAAAAAATAAAATAAAAATAATAAAATAAAAATAATAAAATTAATTTGATTTGGGAATGATTGATTTTAGGACACGAAGTTAGAGCATAAAATCACGTCGAAGGAATTTAAAAATAAAGATTGAAAGCAATATAAGGAAAAACCTAGCCAAGGTACTCTCCCGTTTGATACCGTAATTTGATTATAGACTCAAAAATATAAATTCCATTCATTCTTATGGACAAAGTTATAGCAGACAGTGAACAATACGTATCAACCAATCCATTCATAATTATTCGATAACCCCGAGTAAAGCTCCGCAGATTATTATCCTAACCAATTAGACTATTTCCGAGTAAAGCTCCGTAGAATATAATCTATGGCAGCGATAGGCTCTAATGGACCTTTGCTTAGCCAACAGAATCGGAAAAGCCGCAATCTATTTAAACCAAATTATTTAATCTCATTAATCTCTCAATTGAAATTAATTCGCTACTTCGATAGGCAACAATCACGGATTAACTAATCTATTCAGCAATTTATCACCAAGTCAATTAATTAACAGGCCTCATTAATCAACAAACACGGCAATAATAAATTAATTAAAGCGCAGAGATCAAATAAACAAAAGAAATAAACGAAAACAATTAAACAACGAGAGTCTCACGAACTACATGAATCAAACATAAAATACCTTGTCTAGATTAAAAATTAGCCACACATAATACTAGTCTCTATCAACTAAAGCTGAAATTAACAAATTAAAATTGAAATTAAACCTTCACTGAAATCCTAATTCACTTTCTTCTCCAACGCTGCCCACTGTCGTCCACTATCTTCTGCTCTCCAAGTGCGACGCTGCTCTCATATGATTCTCCAATCCCAGTTGCTAACGTTTTTTTTGCTCCAATTGAAAGTGAATAATAAATGGCCCTTGTAACTCTCTTCAGCTGATTGCAAGACGCCCTCCCTTTTCTCCACCTGCTAAACGTTTTTTTATTTCCTCCCAGCAAAAACAAAAAAATGTTAATGTTCACGTCCTCCCTCTTCAACAGCTCACGTCCTCTCCTTTAAATGGTGATAAAACAATATATGATTCTCTATGCTCCTTCCCAGTTGCTAACGTTAATATGCTCTAGCTTTTTGATTAAATATGTATTCCTCTCAAGCTCCCTCTAGCTAGTTCAACGTCTTTTGCAGCTGCCTCCTTCTTTTGATTTTTATTCTCCAATTAAAAAGCTCCACCAATTGACTTCAACGCAGAAGTCTCCAAAAAGCTAAGCTCCTTTTCTCTCCACAGCTGTCTTCCACTATCGTCTTTTCATGTGATAAAATTAATTCTCCTCTAAGCTGCTGCTGTCGTCTTTTGTGCTCCCCATTTTTTCTTGTCAAACACGTCTCTACTCCTTGCCAAAGTTACAGCCGTCGTCCTCCTATCCAGCCCCCTTTTGTGAATCATATATTCCCTACCTAAAAGCTGCCAACTTTTGTATATTTAATGAGTGGTCCCTAACGTTTCATCTCCAGCTGCTTATTTCACGCTGAAGTTTCCAATATCTACGCCTCCAACAGCTCACGCTAATCACGCAGAATCCAGCATTTTGTTTACTTCACCAGCTGATTGCATTTTCTCTCTTTTTGCCATCTTTTAGTCACCTTCACGCCCACCAGCTTTCATGTTGCTTTTCTTCACTTCAACTCTGCTGCAGCCATCTTCTTGTCTCCATATTGAAAAATCTCCAGTACGCACGCTCATTTCTTTGTTTATGCTGCTGCCATTATTTTCTTTTTGTTTGTTGTATAATAAATGTCAAACTTTGCTTCACGCCTAACCACAATCCTTCTTTTATCTCTTTGCCGCCAGCTGACTTTTGCTCTCTTGTTTTGTTTCTTCTCCTGTGCAACGTTTCACTCTTAACTTGTGATGTACTGTCGATGATTAGACAATTAAGTTTGGTGTCTCCTCTTAAATCCCTTGCTCTTTGCTGCTTCAAAACAACGCCACTTGCTCTCCACTGTCCATTGATTTATTGCCGCAGCCTTGTTCCTTGCCATTTTAATTTGCTGTTCCTCTTGCTATAGTGTGATGTGACAAATAAATGTCACTCTCCACTTAAAATCCTTGGCTGTTCCTCTGCGTGCGTGCTGCTTTTTGGAGTTCCATGTGTTGCCACGTTATTTTCCTCATGCTTGTGGACTTTCTTCATCAGTTTTCACAAATTTACTGCTCTCAAATGACAGCTCCAAAAATTCTGAAATTTGGTGGAAACATTCTTCAATGAGTCAAGATTATGCCTGCCAAATCTTAGAATTTTCTAATACACAAATCCCGAGATAAAAATTCCCAAAGGTCCAAAGGTCAAATATGCCGAAAACTGAAAACAGTGTTAATTTCAACCTATTAAGATCTTTTTGTATTTTATGTGTCTAAAGCTCTAATAATTATAAAACATGCTAAAAATGCCATAGATATCTATAAAACATATGCAAAATATGAAATATAAGGTCCTAAAAACATATAAAAATATGATTGCATCAAACACCCTAAAAAATGAAGCATCCATATATCAAATTGAATCAAAGTGAAGAGATTAAGAAGAACATCAATAAATTCTAGTATTTCATATTAGGGGGTTAAATAGTTTTTTTTTCTTTTCCTTTTAGTTACTTTCAGTATCCTTGATATATAATATGTTTTTTTTTTATGTTTATCTTGTTTATGGATTTCTAGATCCATATCAGAAATTATTATGAATTTATTTTGTGAATTTATTTCTTGTTGATTTCAATATATGTTCTTAAGAAATTAGTTATCCAATAGATAACTTCAGATCCAATTGAAAAAGTTAGGGAAAGTTTTGTGAATCGAAAAGTTGTAAATATGGAAATTTCAAATTATTTAGGGTTAATTGATTAGATTTTGAGGGAGAGAATAATCAATACCTTAGGAAATCTAGGATCAAACATATAATTGAATTAACAAGAGTGTAGGAACAAAATAGGGAAAGAATAATTCCTACGTATTCCATTTGGATCAATCTCAATTTTATTGGTAGCTTAACTATTTTATTGTTTACTTGTTTACTTGTTTTCTTTATTTCTTTATCTTATTTCTTGTTATTTATTTTATTCAATTCAATTTCACATTAATTTAGACAAAGTTAGGTTTAGATTGTTAGCTATTGCATAATCCTTGACGGAATGATATCTTTCCATGCTATAATTTACGATTTATATACTTGTAGGTATTGAGAGTTTTATTATATTAAAAACTTGTTCAACAAGTACCATATGGATCCACAAATTTTATAAAATGCATTAGTAACACCAATAAAGTTATCATTCATATAGTTAAATTTCTAAGATACAATGTCTAACTTAATAGCTAGAAGATTTAATACATATAGATCATTCTTATTTGGAAATCTTTTAGGAGTGACTTTGTCACTTGACCATTTAATGTTCTAGTCATATCTTCTATAAGATTGTACTCTTTATCTGTAGCTATGAGCTTTACTAACACTTCCATCTATAAAGATCTTAGCATTGTATATTATTTCATTATAAAAGTTTTGCACTTTCAATTACTCATCTAACCCATGATTTGGATATGACTTTAAGATCTCATTACACCTCTCTAAAGCCTTACATAGTGATTTTCCTTCCTGATGAGCAAAAGCAGTGATTTGATTCCTTATTTATGTAGTCTTGTTTGGGGAAAAGGTAGTTGGGTAAGAACGTATGAGAGATTTGATTCCATATGGTGATCAAACCTATTGATAGGATCTACAACCACACTCTTACTTTTCCCCTTAAAGAGAAAGGGAGTAACCTGAGCTTAATTGTATTAGGAGAGACACCATTGAGCCTTAGTATAAACTAGAAACAAAAATCAAAAGGCCTTTATAAGATTGTAATGGGGTTTAGGTAAGGCATGATTGGGATGATAAAAAGGGCTGATTGAAGGAAATTTACAAAAGAATCATTACAAAAAAACTTGTTCACAATACATAGGTTCATTCATCATAAAACTATTGGTACTATATATTTTTCTTCTTTTCTTTTCTATATTCATATTTTTAATCAAAATAAAATATCTAGCATTCATCATGTATCACTATTAAAGAGATATTAAATTGAACAAGATGTAAAATCTCGTTAATAGTGATATATGATGAATGCTAGAAATTTTATTTTGTTCATATTTTTATTCCAAATAAAATTTCTAGCATTCATCATTTATCACTATTAAAGACATATTAAATTGAACAAGATGTAAACTTCCAAAACACCAAACATTCAAATCTAATATATATCAAGAAGATGGAACAGACTGAATGGATCCTCATGATCCTTCTCTTTAGTCTTTGTTTGCTTGGCCTCTCATTATCCCTCCAACCTCTCTTCTGTTGCCTTTTTCTTTGCCCAGTTCTAATTTGCTGCCTTTTGTCTCCTCCATCTTCCCCTTTTCAACCCATTTCTACATCTTACTCCTCACCCTAAACATCACCTATTTTGCTACAATCTAACTTCCCTTTCCCCTTAATGGAGTTAGACTTCCCTCCTTTATCTTCATCTTCTATATCCTCCCCTCCATCTTTAACACAACCAGTCATCCAAAACCCTAATATACCTTCCAACTCAAATTCCTTTTTTTTAGCAAACAAATCCTTACAATTCCCAACATCCCACCTTTTGTTTCTCCCCCTTCAGCACACAAACTAACCTCAACATTAGACATAATCCTGCCTTAACCTACTTTTGTAGCTAATGTGACTAAGACCTTGTTGAACCTAGAAAAACCTGGAAACAGGTGGTGGGCGACATCTCAAACTCCTCTCTTTTCTAGAGGGTTGAAACAGATGGAAATTTGACGGTGGATCCAAGTCTCGACATCTTGAATGCGAGTGCAAAACATAGGATGCGGTGCTTATTGACTTCTTCATGGATAAAAACCCTGCATTTCTTGTAATTTAAGCATAAGTTCAAAGAAATTGGAAGGAAAGAGGCATACAAGAGTAATGTTAACTGAGAATGACAACATTATATTACCTTTAGTTTAAAATTTAAGGCTCAAAGGGTGATAGAAGAAGGTCCTTGGCACATCTCTCAGCTCCCTTTATTCCTCCAGATGTGGCATCCTGGAATTGAATTAAAAAAATCATATTAAAGAACACACCTTTATGGGAGAACATTCGCAATATCCCTCTGGAATATTGGATTACTAAAGTTCTAAGTTTGCTAGCAAGTTTTTTGGGCAAGCCTATATGCATGAATGAAACACAGCTGTCACGACCTAAAACCTAATCGGACACTTGAGAACTGCCGCATACCGAGGCTAAGAATACTCATGGTACCCTTAACTCGATAATGCAAGGCTAATTAGATATCCTTTGAAAACATTTAGATAGTACAATGGCTGTATTTTGAAAATCTTAAAACTTAATTAAAATACCTATAAATTAGTTTTAAACATTTCTATATTCACATTTGAAACTCTACCACAACTTCTGAACTTTTAAGTGCACTCAAGACTAATCTCAACAATAGTACAAAAGGTTTATTGTAACACCCCACTCCCACTTGACCCGAACCCGACATCGACGGTGATATCCGAGTCCGTGCCCCGCGAGGCGACGTGCTACATCACTCAATCAAAACTCGGTATACTTTTTTTTTCCTTAACACATACACACATACATACATATCACATATTATGCGGAAGACAATTTGCATAACGAATAAGTGGCCTCTGAGCCCTTTTTATCAACACAATTTGTTCTAATATGTTAACTTTACAAATGTCCAATTGAGTCATACAAACATTCAGAAAACTAAAATACCCTAATGCAGACACGAACTGATCCCCGACCATCCCTCTACTGTATTAGCCAGCAGACGACATACTCCCGTTGCCTAAC
>JANIHY010000008.1:60499995-60516937 GCA_027479065.1 Erythroxylum brevipes
TGACGAGTGAAAAGGTCACGTGAGGTAGGATTTGTGCCGGAAGACAAATCGAGTGTAAGAGGTTACTTGAGCCGGAATTCAAGTGGCGGTGTAAAAAGTTCACACTCAACTACAAAGTGTGCAATAAAAGTGGTTGGCAAAATCCTAAGTGGGAGCTTAGGTAGAGGACGTAGGTCTTAGCACCGAACCTCTATAAAAACAAGTGTTTGATCTTCTTCCCTATACTCTTCAATTAATTTTATCTAGATTGTTTGTGTGTTCTAACTTCTGATTTTTGTGTAGAAAATTTCAAAGAATTTTTAAGATCTATTCAACCCCCCATCTAGATCTCTTACAGACATAACAAAAATATATTACATGCCTTGAAAATCCAAATGTCTTTCTGTGTATAAAGATTACAAACCATATATGCAAAATACAAACTGTCTCATCATATTGAGTACAAGTCAGCGACAACAACAAACTAAACATTATTCACAACAAAACACAATCTTCATTGGCCACTGCAATTGTCTTCGTCCCAGTCTTTGTACCTTTCTCTCTGAACCTACACGCGAAAAATCCACTATGCTAAGCAGATAACTTAGTGAGGAATAACTAAATAGGATGCATATTGACAATTGTCTTTAACAACCATCTAAACATTTACATATTCAAAAGCAATCCAAATACCATGAATCACTGAACATAATATAACATAGCATAACATAATATATATTTGTTCCAAAGCAAAACTCACCAATATCATAATTCAAACACAATGTATCTTAGAACTGAATATAACTTAATAATATCAAAATTTTCTCATTTTGAAGTAAATCGTTTAAATCTCATATCAAAATGTACAAATATCAAAATTGAATATCATAATAGGGTATAAACCCTTCAAATTATAACATGATTTGAAGCATAACAGACTTTGTTTATATCAAAACTAAACGTAGATCAAAATACAAAACAAGTTAGACAACTAATGCTTTTTACAGAACTGGGTAACGGGTCTTATATAGGAGATACCTTGATCGGTATCATAGAACAGAAGACACTGAAGTGTCAATAACAGAAGACACTGAAGTGTTAATAACAGAAGACATCGAAGTGTCAATAACAGGAGACACCGAAGTGTCATAGGAGCAACTACAGACCCTTTTAGGCATGCCTATTTACCCACAACTAGGACTTAACAGTTTTAAAACAAAACAATTTCATTTCAAAATTCAAAAGTGAGGAACATATTGCGAATTGTACTACTTGATCTACTTGACATAATCATAGATTTTCAAACAAACTAACATGTCATACAATATTCAAACTCTCATTCATTCATATAACATCTTCAAAATTCCATGCCTAAACATTTGGTAAATAACAATTCATTCTTAGTGATTTTATATGGCAATGAAACTTGGTGGATAGGAAGGGCAATATGTGAGGAGTTTTTGGTCCAACGTTGAAGTTAATCAGAGGTACGGAGAAGAAATTATGGTCAAAAGAGTGAAGCATATTCAAAGCTATCAAATAGCATTATACATTCACTATGCACGATCATACACTTCCTCCATTAGAACCCCTTTTAGTCACGATCATGCTTGTGCACGATCGTGCACTACCTTTCATTCCAACTTCTTCTAGCTCTTCCCAAAATAGACTTTCAGGTCAATTTTATATGGTCATTTTGACAATGAAAATGAACGATTTAGGCCAAACATTCTTTAAACAATTGTTTCTTTATGTCTTTTGTTTCTAATGACCCCAATTTTATGCAATTTGATTCAATAGTTTGGAAGTTATACCCAAAATACTACAGACTATCCTAAAACACTAACAGAATCTAGAAACTCAATTTTAAGCCAAATTTTGACATTTTTAATGACAGAAATCAAATTTGACTCCTTCATGAAAGTTATAGATAAATGTATCTAGTTTAATCTACATTTAAATTCATCCCATTTAGATACCAACAATCAAGATATAGCTAAAATATTGATACTTGTCTAGTGGAACTATTCTTTCTAACCAATATCCAGCATGTATCTAACCTCTTTCTTAATTCATTACACAATTGATCTATTTCAAACATCAAACAATACAGGTTATAGTAGGATACCAAGTTTATAATTCTCTTAACCTTTAAACTTCAAATTCAACTCCAAAGAACCAATTGTAACACATTGAATGATGCCAAATGTCAATAATTCATAGGCTTAATCATACTAATTTTTATGTACCAACTTAACTTGTCACATGACAAAGTCCAAATGTACGTTTTAATTTAATACCTCAATGCTCTAACGGCATCAATTAATTCCAAGTTACTAATTATAGTCCATCAATACCAAAATTCAAGTCATATGAAATTCTCATTCTTATCATAATTTTTAACACCTATCATACATGTACTTTCATGAACATATACCATTTCTATAGGGTATATTTTGGGGCCTTACATAAATTGTATGGAATAAGAATTATCAGCCATATGTTATACTCATATTACCAAATGAATTAAATTCATTAGAGGTTAAACCAAGTTGAACATTATGACAATCCTCTGCAAACCATGGAAACTTTCCACTAAAGTCTTTCCATGGCTTTGAGTTAGCTGGATGATGCAAAATGTTATCATCAATATATTTCTTTTTATGTCACCTCATATCTATGGCTGTTTTTGTCGACATAAAAAATCTTTGTAGTCGTGTTTTAATATGGAATTATCTCAAGACTTTATGTGGTATCTTTTTCTTTTCCCATCATCCATTTGCCACCTTAATGTTCCAAAAATGGTTTCAAGACCTTTACTATCCTTCCAAAATATAACTCAATCATACTTACAATCATGTATTGACATATATTCTAATATAAGATCCCTTAACAATTTATCATATTAAGATTTAGGCAATTTGTGTCTAATAGGTAATGCATCATTGAGCAAGTCAATTAACATGTCAAAATATTTGTTACTCAATTTGTTATAGACCTTCAAATGTAATAACTTGATAATAAATGATAGATGTGAGAATTTGTAGCACCCTGGATATAATTCTTCTTAAGCAACTTTCAATAACATCCCAAAATTATCTTCTATAATACTACCAATTATGTTAGCAAACCAATTTCATTCATAGTCTCCATATAATTCCCATAATCTTCTAGCATCTCTCTCATCCTATTATCACCATCGTCATTAATATGACAACCATCTATATCATTATTGTTACTACCATCAACACCTGTATCAACACTTATACTACCACTTGCTTCTAAACGTTCACCATAATAAATCCATGGAGTATATAATTTAGCTATGCTTTGGATTAAAAAGTAGTTATATACCACATCTTGACTTTGGATATTCACATTTAAGCAATCTATACATAGACAACAAATACAACATTCTACACCCATTTGATCTTTTATAAATTGCATGAAACTCTTAACTCCTTCTAAGTATTCAATGGACCATTTTCGATGAGACATCTAACTTTTGTCCATGGAGATATATAATTAAAAATAAAATACTAAATTTCTAAATGCAATTTAAGTTTTAAGTAACATAACGATCAATCAATACAAGTTGACATACTAAGTTTTAATTCAAACAAATAATGAAATTGAGCCTGCTAAGAATAAGAAACATAAACCCAACATAAGTTGTATAAAATACAAGTAGTGAGTTTTAAAGATACCTCTTAATAGTAGTAAAGATTGTTTTACATGGAATATTACCGAGCTTAAGATTGCACTTTAAAAGGCTTTTAATGCTAAGATCATAGATAAGAAGGCATATTGGGTGAAGATCTCTACATTAGAGCAATTGGATGATGAATTATACTTTTCATATATAGTATCTCTTTTAGATCATTATTTATGTTTATAGTTAAGTTTGATTGAAATTTCATAGTCATCTTTGAGTATGGTGGAATTTTCTTTTTATACATATTGTACTCTTTAAATCGTGAAATCTTCATAAGAATGATTCTTGATATTGCATGAAAGCAAATTAACATTCTAAACATTATAATCTCAATTTTGGAGTTCATGATTTTTTTTTTCATAAGTTAAACTTCAAATTAAAAACTTCCATAACATTAAATGATATTGTTTATTCCTTATGTTAAATCAAATAACATACTAACTTTAAATCAACTCATTCAATAAATACATCAACCTTTTTAACAGTAGATACTTAAGGTTGAATTGATTTCTAGTGGAATCTTGTTATATGACATTAAATTCTAGACATGTTTTGAATGATGTACTAATTTGTAAGAAACAATTCAAACAAAACCAAAAGAACTTTAATAAAACTTTCATCAAACATGTTATAGGTTATGCTTAAACAAGCTTCCTAATTCATCTAAGCCTTAATCATCTCATTTTGGATGCATTCACCATCTCACCATCTTCATTAATATCACAATACACATTCACCATCTTCCAATCCACAACATAAATGGTGCAACACATAACTACCAGCATAATACAAAACCCAAACACAATAATGAAAGAAAAACACAAAAAATCAAGTGCAAAGGACAGATGACTTACCTCGATGGAAAATAAACTAGAGATGAAGGAAAACAATGACAAAGATGACGACGGAAGCAAAAGATGAAACATGAAGATGAAGAAGGGCTTCATTTCTTAGTTTAAATAACACCCAATATTTGGCAGTGATTTCAAAAAAACATCACCAAATGTAGACAATTGGAAACGATTTCTGAAAAACATTGCCAAATGTAGACAATTGGCAAAGAATTTGCAAAAACATCTCTCAAAAGGTAAACCTTTTATGACAATCTTGTTGAATCATTGCTAAAGGTAGACCATTTGGTACGAATTAACAAAATGTCACAAAAGGGTTAACCTTTTACAAAAATTTATTAAAACTGTCGCTAAAAGGCTAATTTTTAGGCAATGTTTTTAATCTTATATGTATAAATTTACGTAATATGAAAATTTTATAAAGTAGTAAAAAATTTATATATAATAAATAGAGTTTTATTTATCTTTAAGGGTGAGCGGCAAACATAGAATGTTCTTGTGCAGGGGATTTTTGACTAGTTAAAAAATTAAGTTTTGACGATCTTTACTTTTTCTATGAATATTTTAATAATTGCATATAGCTTCATATAATTTTTTGTTTCCTTATTAAATTGTATATTTTGCCTCTATATTGATTATAGTTATAACTTGCTTTTGTTTTTATTGACTTTTCAAGAAAAACAACCGTGAACATAAATTTATTGTGAAATGATGACATGGAAAATTCTAATGGTAGAAATGAGCTTTGATGGGAGGAATGTGACAGAATTCTCCCTGATGAAGAACAAATCAATGCACAACAAAACTCCTTATCAAGGTCTAATCACCGCATGTCCTCAATGGTCAATCTTCTCTTTCAATGTGTTTAGTATCATTCGAATTAGCTCTCTTTCTTTATTATCTATATCTCAATTTCTGTTTGGAAGTTATTATATGAACCTGTGATTTTATATACTATGTGTTGTGTAAAGCTTCTTCGAATCTTCAAGAGAACATAAATGAAAATGGAGGCAGTGGCAATGTTTTAATGCTTTGTATAAGATTAGGGAAATCAGTTGTGACAATGATGGAGTCATTCAATGGGGTATGCATGTGTTCGAATTTGGGTTCCTTATATCATTTGATTTATCTTTAAGATTTTACAATTTAATTTTCCAATGGGTTGTGAAGAAATTAACATGATTGTTCTATACTATTTGTTTCTTAGGTGAAATGCATAGTACATGCAGTTCATCTAATTTAGTGATCAATATTGCATCTGGGAAATCGATCATTGTATCTTCTACTAGTTTAGTTAAAGTCAAGAAGTTGTTGGAAGAAGGTGTCAACAAACCAACTCTTGGTGGAAGATCTTTGTCTATTTTAATTGATGTCTTCAAATGCGCAAAGAGCCTTCTTGGGAATCTAAACATAAGGAATTCCTTTACCTTATCTACCAAGTCACATGTCACTTGGAATCTAGAAAAATAAATATTTCTTTTTCTTTTTGATAGAATAAGTGTGAAACTTTCTTTATTATTTTGTCTGTAAGAATTGTTCTTTTAATTAAAATCTTGTATTACTTGTCATATATCATTGTATTATATTACTTACCATATATTTTTATTGTTTTTCTATAAGAATCATATATCATTATATTACAAACTTTATGTTAAAAACAATTGAAACTTTTATGACATCGTATAAATTTGTCACATCATATAATTTAAAGGAAAAATAAAATATTACATAATATTAATTAATTTTGACTTTGTAGTTTTATAAATTATTTAAATGAATTGACATTTTTGTTAGCTAAATTTATTCTTACACATAGAATCATTGTCAATAATATTAAATTTGATTTTTCTCAATATGATATTCAGTCACAAATTGATCAACTCAAAGTTAGTAAAATTTATAATTGTAAATAAGAGAGTTTTTTTGTTATTAAGCATTTGGCGATGACTTACAAAAATCGTCACCAAAAGTTATCAATTCGCAATGATTTCCAAAATTGTCACAAAAGGCCTATACTTTGATGATGATATTACAAAACTGCCTCCAAAGGATAAACATCTTACGATGATATTTCTTAATCGTCCCCAAAAGCTTTCCATTTGGCAACAGTTTGATCTTTTGGTAACGATTCTTAAAATCGTCGCCAAAAGATCACATTTAGCTACAATTTTAGAATTGTCGCCAAAAAAACTTAGCCAAATTTCCCTTTTATTGTAGTGACACTAGTTGGAAGAGATGGATTTTCAAAATATTTCATTTTAATTAAAAAGTTAATGTACAAAGGAAAGAGTTTATAGGCAATTTTTGAGAGTAACTAATTAATTATATAATTAAGAAACATGCATTTGAAAAAACATCGTGAGTGCTAACAATTTTTTATAATTGGACGAATTGACGAAGTTGAAGTTATTATCGTAAGTAAACTAAACAAAATGACAACAAACCAATGCCATATGTTCTTCTCTATTCTTGTCGTCTTCCCCTTCACCTCTTTCTTCAACAAAACCAAAACTTAGTAGTTAGTAATTTAATACTCATATTTTTCCGTCTTCCCTAAGTTTAAATTCATTAAATACATTAAGGAAGACTAGGCTTGGGAACACTAAAGTAAAAATAGTAAGCAAAAATGACCCAATCAATGATCAATAAAGGAAAACCAGCAGCAACTAATGTGTTAACTATGAAGAAGATTGCTCGAAGAGCCATTAGTCTAAGAAAGTTTTGTTACAAGTGTAGCTTGTGAATTAGATCAAGAAAGTTGATATCAAGAAACTTGTGTACAGGCGAAGCAAACATTTGCATGCATTCAACCAAAATATATGAAAAAATGGCGAGAAGCTAATAAAAAATGTAAATTATGTAAAACTTACATTCTTTGAGACTATGAATTAGAGAATGCTGAGACGTCATTCAGAATCTTAATCGATGTTGGAGCTGTAAATGTTTGTGGGAGTTACCAAGAAACTAAAACATCATAAGCCTAATATCCTACTATGGTCATACCATAATAGAAGAACAACCTTTTGTAAATTGCAGAAATAAGGCTTTCCTCATCATGCGCACCTCTAATGAAGCATTGGCTTATAGATAGCTATTAGACCCCTAAGTTTTGATGCACTTCTTAGCGACCTTCATAGGGAGCCTTAGGAGGAAGGTTAGCTGGATTCACGCATGAGGGAGGCATGTGAAAACACTAAAGCAAACGTGGGTGAGTGGGATCAGACTTGGTGCTTAGTAAAGCCTCGGACCTTGTAGAGATTGACTCGACCCAGGCTAAGATCTTGACAGACTAAGGACTTAGCCCATGCTTGGATGGATTGACCAAGACTAACATACTTGTTGTGGGAAGCATTAGATCTGGCCATACACTACATCATTAGTAGATAGAGATCACGAGGAGATCTTGGATGATGTGGCGATGACTGGAAGTTAGAGTTGCAGTGAAACTCAACATTTGAAGATAGTGGAGATCTTCACGAATAAGGATGTTAGTGTTTTAGATAAATGTAAACTCTATCTTATTGTTATCTTATATTATCAGTTAGAGTCCTATTTAGATGGAGGTGTCGTCTAATTGGTCCACGTGATGTAATCTGATAGGGATAGATGTGATCTTAGCATGATCTTAGGTAGTTCAGATTTAGTGAGAATCTGAATGTAACTTGGACTCGAAATTAGGATGCCTATATATAGCTCATTTGAGCTTTGCTCTCCTTATTGAAGTTAAGAGAGCATTCCTTATATTCTTTTAAGGGAAAGTAATATCAAGGTTGGTTTTTGACTGTATCTCTCGTGTCTTATGATTGTCATTGTTTTCTTATTGATTTTGTAACGTTGTTTATTCGAGTGTGCGAGGTAAATACTTTGAGAATTAGGAAAAGCTGAGTCATGCTTTAACGGATCTAAGTGAGATAGCCATGCAAAGGGTGTGAGCTAGAAACTTCAAGAAAAAGTTTAAGTTCTAATGCATTCTTATAACAACTGGTATCAAAGCTAAAGTTTCGGAATGGTAGTAGGAAATTTGACAGAGCGAGTGACTCAGGTGAAGGCACTGATTGGTCTTATTCCTTAGGGAGAGGAAGAGGCCACTTCTCACAGTACTCGGTTCTAGATGTTAGAGGCACAGATCCAACAGTTGTAACAATAGATGGAGGATATGTTGAAGGCATAGGAGGATGCTCAATTCGAGATCTCCATTCTAAGGCGCATCGTTGCAACAATAGACGGGGATTAGGTCGAAAGCTCCACAACGCAGCTTTTATCATCAGTGAAGGTGCGTGAACTATGGGTGTCCGAAGGCGTGTGGGACACCAAGGTGTTGGAGAAATTTTTGTGGGATATGGAGCAGTACTTTGCAACTGCTAGTTTATCTGACGCTGATATGGTCAATGTGAAGGCCATGTATTTGGATAGGGATGTCAAGCTCTAGGGGAGGATGAGGATATTTGCAGTGATCAACGCGAGTAAAACTCCCGTGGAGATGTGGGTGTAGATGAAGAAGGAACTAAAGGATCAGTTCCTTCCTATGAATACTTCTTGGCTAGCGAGGGATGCCTTGAAGCAGCTAAGCAAGATAGATCGGTAAGAGATTATGTTAAGCCTTTTAGCTCGCTAATGTTGGAATTGAGAACATGTCAGATGAGGACAAGCTCTTCCATTTCCTATCTGGGCTACAACTGTGGGCTCAAATGGAGTTACGAAGGTAGAATGTGAAGGACGTGGTTGGTGCAATCGCGACTGCCGATGCCTTAGTGTATTTTCAACTGGAAAAAGGCTCTAAGACGAGCTTCTCAAATTCTTCTAAAGGCAAAAGCCCTGCCCATCAGGAGAGGATCGAGGGGAAAAAGAAGAAGGATTCTAAAAAGGGAGACTTCAAAGGCAAGGGCAATCATAATAGGAGCTCAAAAAACGAGGAGATTTCCTTGAAGAAGGGCAAAATTGCTTGTTACTTGTGCAGTGGTCCACATTTTGCGAGAGAGTGCCTGAGGAAGGAGAAGCTGGATGCCCTGATTGTCGAGGAAGACGGTGAACTTGGAAGATGCAACGTTGAATTCGATAACTTTGCTTAATGCAGATAGTATTGAGTCGGTTCCCTTTGATAGGATGATGTACGTGAGTATACAGATTGGGGAGAAAGACGTAACCGTGATGGTGGATACTGGTGCAACCCACAATTTCCTAGGAGAAACGATGGTTCGAAAGATGGACGTGAGGGTGTCTAAGGCTCCGATGTCCCCTGTATGGAAGGTATAAGTAGTTGTAGTAATTGTTTACAATGTTCCAGTCAGCGTTGGAAGTTGGCATGCCAAGATGAATTTCATCATCATACCATTGGAGGATTTCGAGATGATTTTGGGGCTTGATTTCCTTAAACTGAAAAAGGTGGTCCTATACCTAAGTTTGGGAGGTATGATACTGATGAATGAACAAAATTCCTTTTATGTGAATTGACAATGTGTGTCGAGTGCATTGCAAAATTTACCTGACTTTGAACACTAAAATTTGTAGTTGTGGTAAGTCGGGATCGAATCCACAGGAAATGTTCGGTTAATTTCCGTAATGAAATTAATTGATGCAAGGAAAATAAATGGGGGTTTTTTGGGTTTCAAACAATTTAAAAAAAATTAAAGTAAAAGTAAACTATAGAAAATAAATTAAAACAAATAATCAAAAATGAGCAAAAT
Source organism: Erythroxylum brevipes (assembly GCA_027479065.1). Classification (NCBI taxonomy): domain Eukaryota; kingdom Viridiplantae; phylum Streptophyta; class Magnoliopsida; order Malpighiales; family Erythroxylaceae; genus Erythroxylum; species Erythroxylum brevipes. The sequence goes on from JANIHY010000008.1 coordinate 60,510,225, forward strand.
GTTGAGTATAAGTAAAGTCCGATTCTAGGGTCAATATCAGCCTAAACACAATCAAGCATATTCCTTCATTCTAAAGTTTTTACAATTCTTTTCGGAATATTGATCTGATACTAATAAAATGCTCTACAAATATCAATTTTCCCTTAGGTTGAATTTAATTACGATACGATCATTAATTAAATCTAACCACCCAATAACCTAAAATACGATCTCTAGATTCAATTTGGCAGTCGCATTACGAATTGGAAAATGATCAATATAGGCAGTAACCTCACACGTTCAGGTTATCTAACCTAAGTTATGTTGTTCCTAATGATAACGATCCTTATATGCTACTCACACATCAAAAGTAACGATTACAGATTACAATCAATGTTTTAGCAATAGGTGTGAAATAAAATGATCAAAATAATATATTAAGATCATTTATCCCAAAACCGTCAAAATCAATACCAACAAAACGATAATCTAAAAAGAAATTACAACTTTAAAAATGTTAGAAATAGCTTAACCGTGACTTGGCATCGATATTCTCGTCGAATCGACATCGAGAAGCTAGCCTGCCATCTTCATTTTTATGCTCCAAAAATGGGTCATATTTTTCATGTAATACGACATTCCAAGGTTACCTTCCTCTCCCTTTAATAGTCACAGTGAGACAAATAAAATGAAGAAGCAGTTGATCTCCAGCAGGTCCAACGTCTCCTGCACTGTCGCATCATAATGTGTTGATTTATTCCTCCAGCCTGTATATTTATCCATCAGCTCCTTGCCTTTGTTCTTCATTTTCTTCTTTACGCTGACACTGTAGATGAAAAGACAAATAAGATTTTATACCTCCTTTAAAATGTTTTGCACCTCCTGCATAAATGAAATGCAGCGTATGCTACATAAATGAAACACAACATATGTTGCATGAAATGTTGTGTAATGGCATTGCGTCCATGCAGCGTTAACGCATGCATTGCTGCGTGAAACACGACACAACCTTTTTTTTTAAAAAAATTGCTTTTCCAACCTAGTAGTCAACACAAATGGAACACAAATTAAGCATTTTCTCATAAAATAAGATTGAAATCACATGTAAATATATAAGAAAATATAAGATAATTCAATCCTATTAAATACCCCCACACTTGGTCTTTGACCGTCTTCGAGCAAATCGTCAAAATCAAAATCACAAACCAAAACTTTAACTCATTTTCCACATTTCTTAAGAATAGATAACCATAATTAAAAGTAAATTTCTTTCAAAAACTAAGCAAAAACTCAGCATTCAAAGCTTTTACTCATGATTTATTAACGTTCAATATCTTCAAAGATTGAGCAATCTAATGGTACATTCGGAAAATGTGTTAAGGTAAAATATATTCATGGGTACACTCAACACCATTTATAATCATGACAATCTATAACTTTTCATATGATTGCATTTCTCCACCACTAATGTTCACATGCAAAATCATGAATCAAAGGACTTTTCAAGGTTGTAATGTGGAAAAAGGTAAGGTGAGATATATTTGGGTTAAGTAGCATGAAAGTCATCAAAGCTAGTGAAACAAAGCAATACTCATCAAAAACTGGGTACCATCATGTAACATTCCATCACTGATGGGAAGGGTAGAATAGTAATTTAGAATGGTTTATGAGTGGTTAGAATTATCTTACTATGTTCATGCATTCACATACACGTGAATAGTAAGTTTTGCACACGTAAATGATTGTACATGCATTCATGACATTTCCCGATCTATTTGGTCATAAATGTGATTATTATGAAAAATGTTATTTATGTATTGGGAAAATTTAGTTAGAGAGGGTCATTGAGGTTTGAGAATTTTAGTGAATTTTAGCAATTTTTTTTGGAAATTTTCGGTGTAATGTTTGAACTAGGAAAAATGCCAAGAGGCAGACTGATGGTTTACCGGTAGTGGAAATGACTGTCCAATGGCACTGGAATTTTAGATAAATGACTTTAGGATTTATTAATTTGAGCCATTGAAATTTTGGGAGAAATTGGAGTAGAAATTGAATTTTTATTAGAAAGGAAATAAGTGAGGGCCTAAACATGTGACATGTGGTAAGTGACACTTGTCACTTGCCTAACATGCCACCATGTTTTACATAGGTTTAATAAATATCAACTTTGCCTTAAGTCTTTCACGATGCTTTCTTATAAGACCAAAACTCATTTGTGTTCTTCTTATCCGTAGCCTCCCTTTTCCTTCTTCTTCGTTGGTCTTCTTCCTAATATTGTTACCAATCTCCACCTACACAAAAGTTCTCATATCTTACTTATTTTCTCTTCTTTTGTTTACAAAAAACACAAAACTAAGCTTTTCACCTCAAGATGAGGATGATCGTATATGGTAGGGGACGTTAGGAAGTTTGTGACAAGTTTGGAAGATTAGAAGATTTGGAAGCTTAATTAGGTAAGAATTGTGTTTTATGTCATGAATTACTAGTTAAATGCATTATTTGTGATGGTATTTGAACTTAATTTCATGGTAATTGTGTTTTGATTGTATGGGTATGAGTTCTTGTTTGATTGATGATGAATGATGCTGAATGTGGTATAGGTAAATTAGAGTTGTTTTGGATTGAATTTAATAATGTTAGATGAGTGTATGAAAAGGAAGATGAGTGAGTGTAAGGTACTGTCATTTTGTGGACTCTTGTTCAAGTGGAGGTTTTGATTTGGTTAGGTTGTTATATTGAGTGTATTGAGTGATATAATTGGTGTAGAAATGGTATGGAAGAGATAAGAATGGTGTTAGGTTGAGAATCTGGAAATTTGCTTTGTGCATGTTTCAATATTTTAGCCATAACTTTTTCTATGATTGTGCAATTGAGATGATTTTTCACTTGAATTAAACTAGATGTGTTTGGCTACATTTTTGTGAAGGAAGTTCTGTTCAATTTTGGCTTGAGGAGTTCTAAATTTTGACTTGAAAGTGGTAATGTGTGTAGGGAAGAATAGTGTCATTGTAGTGACACTAAAGTGGAAATTGTGATCTGAAACTTTAGGAATTTTTCTAGGTTGATTGAGGCTGATTTTGTTAAGTTGATCTGCATGAAAGTTGTAGCTCTTCTTGATAGCTTTCTATCGCCATAAAATGTGCTATTTTTTGATGTTGGGGTTGCTAGTTATAAGTGCTTGAACTTTGCTTTTGGTTTAGGTGAAGGAAAACAGGGCAGCCACAATCATGTGGGAATTTGACCTAGTTAGAGGTAGAATTTGCTTCTAAGTGCTGCATGAGAATTGTAGAATGTGTTCTGATCTTTACATTGATATAAAGCATGGAATTTTTGGACAATGGGATAGGAAGTTATGATTTTTAGAAGATTGTGTTACTGTTTAGGATGACACTTATTTGTATAGTAACTTTGATTGGGATTTTGACATCATTAGAGGTGAAATTGGTTTTTGAGTCCTTCATAGAAATTGTAGAGCTTTCTGTTATCTTTCCATTGATACCAAATTTGTAAACTTTGGAGTTCTGAGTGAAAAGTTATACTTTTTGGAATTTCAGATAAGGAAGAGAGGAAAACAAAAAGAAAAAAAATGGACGAAAAAAGAACTCGTGCCTCGCGAGGGCGAGCGCGTAGGGCGCTCCTCACCCTCGCAATGCCTCGTGAGGGTGACGCCCTACACGCCTCCTCGCGAGCTTTTGGCTGCGAGGAGGACCTTTGATGATTTTTATTTTTTTATTTTTGTTCCAATTTGACCCTTTGCCTTTCTTTTGCGTATAACTTTTTCATCCGATCTCCGATTGACCTAATTTTTGAAGCATCAGATTTGTGAGACATTTATTTACCTCTCTATGAGAATTTGTGAATTTTTTAGATTAAATTGAAAATTATGGAATAAATCAAAGTGAGAGGACCGAGTGATTATTTTTCTGGACAATATTTTGGCAATATCCGGACCTATAGAGATCCGAATTGAGTAATTTTCGTGTCTATGGATTATTAACACATAGGGGAACTTTTTATTAAAGAGTGGTTGCCTAGGCTACCTTATATAGAGTGTCTCATTGATCGAGAGTAGTAGACCTGAGAGGGTGTTTTTTAGAAAAACTGAATAAGTAGATGAGCAATAAATTGCGAGTTTAATGGTTCTTAGCGCAGCTTAAACCTAGGAATAAATGAGTTTTGTTACAGGAATGATTTTGTGATGAGATTTATGGAACGATACCGGGAATGTCACGAACATGCATTGTACACATTTCAAATTCCTGCATGTGCATTATTATACATTTTTTATTACACAATTTATGATATATATGTATTTTATTTGTTATAGAGGCGCATTTGGAACGTCAACCCACAGACATTGCCGTGACTTCTAGGCATTAGCTTCAGAAGCAGTTGGTAAGTAACCTAGATGGTTTCTCTCAATTATTATTTGCTTATGATTCTGTGGTGGATAATGGTGGCTTGTATTTTGGATTGTGGATTCCAGACAGAAGGTCCAATGACTGTGTACTGGGGAGTTGTGTTATTGAAGTGCTACTTGTATGTGAATGTGAGACTTACGTGCTTATGATGTGATTGACCGTGACATATGCATACATGCTTATAATATAATTGATTGTGATATATGCTAATCGATTGTGGAATATGCATTTCATTCATGAATGCATACTCAGATAATGACAGTTATGACCGGAGCAGCCACTGATTAGAGCTTAAAGCTCAATAAGTGAATTTGAGCCTCGAGCTCAACAATGATTTAGAGCCTTAGGCTCAATGTTTAATGAGCCCTATATGGGATTGTCCAAGTGGTCGGTCTCAACACCGTAATAATTGAAAAGTGTCTCACGAGCATTTCATATGCATTTTTTCAAATGTGTTTGATTGAGTGAAATGTAAATTTCTTATGTCTATATGACAGTGTGTTAATTATGATAAATGTGAAATTGTGCTATAATTGTGATATGAATTGTTGTGTTGCATGGATTGAGTGAACCATCGATGATGGTTACCTCATTGAGTACGCAAAACTCACTAAAATTGCAACGTTATCTTTTTAAGACCAAGAGTAGACTCCTAGCTACAGAGAGACTTTTCCAGTCGTGTAAATTGTTTCTGGCAAGAGAAGTCATGGTTCACAGGTCGGTCAGCTGGGACTTTTGGATGGCCTAGATAGATTTGATGCTTTTTCCTCTTCCATGTAGTATTTTTATACTAGATTTTTGATTGATGTACAGACAGTAAAGGATGATAGAGGTGTAAACTTTTGATTTCGATGGAATGAAATGAGAAAAAAGTTGGTTTCAAAAGGATTGTGATTTTTATATTGATGTTTTATTATGATGCCATGTGAAGTAAAGTAGTGATCGAACGTATCTCACCCTTATCGTAGGATATGTATCGGAATGACCTACGGACATCCCGGTGTGTACCCTGTGGTAAGGGGGCGCTACATCGAAGCTGCATGCTGTTGTGTTCTATAATCTCTAAACGTTTTAAGCACGGTACATCAAAATACTGATAATCCAAAAAGGTTAGTTCACTAACATCAATTTGGAAAATGTTAAGCCAAAGTAGTGGCAAAATAACCCATTTTTAAATTGTTTCCCTTTCTTCCCACTAATTGGATCAAAGTTTGACAAACATGAGTGAACATGTTCGACTTATGCCTTTCATCGATGCACCATAATAAAAACAGCTCCTTCAATGAGCATTTATTACTTTGCCTTTTCCCAAACATAGCAGAACACATGAATTTATGCACAAGCAACCATTCTTCACTAAGAATGTTTGCATTTGATGCAATATGAGGATTATACTCTTCCAAATTAGTTAAATATTTCCAATAAGCAGTAGATGAGAATAACTGATGGCCATCTTCTACTTCTTTTTCTACAAAACCAAATAATTGCCCTAACAAATTCTCATCCAAACAATAAGCCTGGCCTTGTAATCTAAACCATAATTTTTTAAGTTTGCTTGACTCAAACCTCAAAGAAGCAAAAAACTCTAGTGTCAATTCACGGTAAACAGGATAACTAATATGCACAAATTGTTCTCATTTACCTCTCTCATAGAATCTCAAGAATTTATCTTTCAGCCCTATTTGTTCTAACACATCAAAATTAAAATATATAGGTACTTCAATGCTTTTAGTCCTAAAAAAATTGTACCTCACACCTTCTTCATCTGAAAAAATAGAAAAAGGGGCATCATAAAGAATTGCAATGTCTACAGCATTGTGCCCTCTAACCTCAGCTACGATGATTTCCTCAAATATTATAGATCTTCGAGGAGGCATAATAACGTTAAATGCTGCAAAATTCATAAAACAACTCACTACCAATCGGCAACGACCCAACTCCTGTGGTGTAAGCCTCAACTTTAGATATGAAAAAATCGAAAATTCACACACAAATAGACGTTCACCGAAGAACAAATCTCAGTCCCAGGAGAAGATGAGAGAACGGTGATGAAAAAGAAAGAAAAGAAGAAAAAAAACCTAATTTCTATCTCAAAGATTTTAAACAGTTTCATTGACGACTAATTCTTGCCTTTTTACTTTTTTTTAATTTATTAAAATATTTACAAATTTTTAATTTAAAATATTCATTTCTAATATTTTAACTAACATAATTGTTATTATTCTATCATAATAAGAAGAATATAAAATTAATAAATTAATAAATTCAATAATAAAAAGAATAAAATTAATAATAATGAGGAATTTAATAATA
>JANIHY010000008.1:60596673-60606866 GCA_027479065.1 Erythroxylum brevipes
TGAAAATTGTTACTTTCATTGTGTTGAATGATTTGCTATTTATGAAAATTGTTTCATGCTTTGACTTTGATGTTTGAGAATCATTTGGTTTTGAATAATTGAAGATTTGTTATGTGAAGTGTGAAATTATGGAAATTATGAATGTGAAATTTCCTTATAAATTTTTAGATAATGATTGAGCAATGTGAATGAGAACGTGTTTGATTTAGGATGGAGAATTGATATGTGAATGTGACATGATCATAAAAAGAAGTAAGTTTTGAAATATGCCTTCGGGCGTTCCGATTTTCAAGTGTGAATGATGTGTTATGTGGGTTTGGTTAGGTCCCATAAGTATGAGTCAAGTGCATTTGTCTCCTTTTTATAGGCTTCGCCCGCCTGCCCGTTAGAGGTATTGGAGCTCCGATTTCGGACTCCCATAAGTTCACGGCTATACTGGACCGCTATGGGGGAAAGTGTAGTACGTTTTGTGCATGGCTGTACAAGACCGCTATGCAGGAATGTGTAGTATGTTTCGTTTTGGACTGACCCAAACCGTTTTGATGTGTTATGTGTTTTTGATTTTGTTTGTATTTGTGACGCATTTATAATGTGATGCATTCATATTTTTGAAATTGTTCATGATTTGTGAAAATTTTGAGAATTGTGAGAAATGAGAAATGTTCGTGAATTGTGAAGAATTTGAAGAATTTGAAAAATGATTAATTGCTGATTTTTTTGCCGTGAAATTAATTGAAATTGTTTATGAATGATTTGAAAAGTTTTGAAAAATAAGTTTTCGATGAATTTCCTACTGTGAGATTTTTTTTAATAAATTGGCAAAAGTTTAGAAAATGATTTTTCTTATTATTCGATTTATAAATGTGTTATCTATGAGCTGTAAAGCTCACCCCCTTTTATCCCCATCTCCAGGTTTCAAGAAGAAGATCGGATGAAAGAAAATCAAGACGTTTGTCCGTTACGTTTATTTATGATATGTTTTTGAAGTTAGATTTTTTTTGTAAAGTTAAGATTTTAGGCTTATGTTGTATATTGTGTATTTGGGATTATTGATATTGGTATTGTTTATGGCTTGGAATGCCATTAAGATTTTTTGTAAGCATTAATTCATAAGGTGTATGAATTATGGATTTGTGTATTGATTTTGAGTTACAAAATTTGTGTATGATTATGGGATATGAATTGTGATTGTATATGAATATAATTGGTTTGGGTTTGGATTGATTTATGAAATTGTAAATTGAATTGAGATTTGATTGAGACTTATTGAAGTGTTTTAGGTATAGGATTGTGTTTGTTTATGCTGGAATGTCGGACAGGAGGTCCGATAAATTGTGTTGCTGGATTGTGTATGACCTGTGTGGATTGGTATGATTTATAGAAGTGAGTTTAAACTTATTGCAGATTTTTGGGTTTAATGAAATACAGCCGTTATGCTGCTCAATTTTTGAAAAAAAAAAGATAATAAGATTTAGTTAAAAGATGAATTATGGGATATGTATGAATGTATAAGATGAATCTTATGATTTGAGTTTTGGATTTGAGGATGAATTTCCAGTTGGGAAAAATCAAGTTGCTTTGTATGAGTTTTTAATGAATGAAAGAGAAAAAGAAAAAGAAATTATACTGGAATTGATCGACTTAGATTAAATGTCTTATGATTTCCAACGTCGTAGTTTTCTACGCTAATTGTTTTCGGATGTCGGAGTAATTTTTTGTTCTTAAGCGATTTGTTTCTTTTGTAAATTCGATTCGCTTTCGTAATCTTCCACTTTGTGTTTTGCTTTGATTCTGATCCGATTTGTTGTCGTTCGCCTTTGATTTCGATTGATCAATTCGATTCCTTTCGTTTTCGCTTTCTGCCACTTCATTTTCCAATTTGTATTTCTGTTTTTCCAATTGGGGTTTGGTTCCGAGATCGGGTCCCAATAATCATTCTTCTCATTGTTTCTAACAATTCAGACTCTTAACGAATGTTTATGCGTGTGACTTATTTAAATGCAACTAAGACTGGGGATCAATTGCCATTGTATGCCTAATTGAACATTACTAAAAAATGACAATGTATGACATGTTTGAGATGCATGTAACTTGACATATACTATAACAAATGCCCATGTAAGATGCTAAACTTGGGTTTTGATACCAAAATGTAATATACCACTACCATAGAGCATATACCCGACATACCAAAGGATATTCAAGAACATACTCTACGAGAATGACATGTTAAGATGATCAAATCAACTCACTTAAGGCATTACACATGTTACAAGCATTTCCAAAATCATTTTGTTCCATTTTTATTCACAAACATATAGAGTCACAAATGTCATTACATTTCAAATTTCAGAAGTACAGTGTACAACAGTTGAGAGATACAATTCTTGATACTCAATAACTAGAGCTATTTCCAGGTACAACTGATCCCGACACTGATCCAAGTCCAAATGCAGAAGCTACTTCAACTAGACTAACTAGATCTCTTTTGCACCTAAAAATCAACGTTGCAATTTTGATGAGTTTGCGAATTTAGTGAGTGAATTCGCAAACTCATCATCGAAGTGCTCACTCAAGTCAGAACATAAGATACTTATAAATCCCAATTTAATAGATGTATCACATCATTCAATATTGAATACCAGATCACAATATACATCATATTTCAACAAGCATATCATGAATACAAACATTTCATATCATCATTTCAGAATAAACCAATCATTCATATAATACATGTCAATTTACATATGTAAATGCACAAGTAATTTTACTTTATTTTGTTCTTTTTTGTGACTGAGTGCCTATTTATTGTCCCATATTCTTGTGGATACCATGCTCAGTACCTATTGTGGATAATGAACTCATTAATAACTGAGCCTGTGGCTCTTTATGCACATTCCTGAGCTTAAAGCTCTTCTTCACGCTGGTCACTTCAGTCACAACTCCTTTATCTGATCATGCATATCAATGTGATGGAATGCATCAATTCATATATGCCATGTTTCATTACCTTTCATTGCCGTGTGCTTTTGCCATATGTATCATATTCATCGGATCTAAGTCCAACAATTCACATTCAATTGTTCACACATTTCATATTCAGCATACAAATCATACAGAAACACATATAATTAAGTTTACACATCTAGGTTAACTCACAGTGTGCTCCAGATATGCTATTAGCTTGACGATCTGGCAATGTTTGGATGTTGGTGATCACTTTGTGCATTTTATCTTCTTGCAATACACATACAGTTCATAATTCATTAAGTTGTCAATCATTTGATTATTCAATCATTCACATATACATATATCATGGTTCAATGCATGCTCAATTGACTTTCCTAAGTACGTTTCCTTATTCACAAGTCGTGATCATTCATACATCTTAGCTTGTACATAACTTGTTTGCAGTTAAGTTTATACCTTAAGTAATCTTAATTTGTTCATCAATGATATACATTCATATAATTATCCAATTCCCACTCACAATTACTTCATTTTCTCCATTGTTCATTCATTTATACCTAATATACATTACTTTCATTTTCTCCATGTTTCATTCATTTATACCTAATATACATTACTTATATCCTTTGAATCATATTTGCATTCATAAGAACATCTTAATTCTTTTAACAACTCATATTTTCCAGATTACAAATACATTGATATCAAGTCAACACATTCCTTAAGTTATAACATATATTAACAACTTAAACTTATCAAACCCTTAACGAATTAATCCCACATCAAACTAGGTTCATTTCAAGCCTCAATCAAGTCCAAATGCACCAAAGTAAAGTGACTTATCCTCGCATGCTTCAACAATTGCACAAAACTGAAGGTTCATCATCCATTTTCTTCAAAAAATTTCTAGATTTTAACACCTTCATAACCATCCATTCCTTATACCTCAGTTATACCTTAGTTATATGTCAATTCCTTACCAATTTCATCTTCAATTCTAACTCAAAATCATTTGATTGGTAGCTCATAAACTATGGTCTTTCATGCATCAAAATCAAAACAAAAACATTCATTCACTATCATACATATAGTTTTTTTTCTTTCTCATTTCAATAACGCTTCACTAACAATTTTCTTAAGCATCTATTCACCTTCATTATAGTTCAAATCTCAATCTAATTCATCCATAAAATAACCTATAACCTATAGTTTTTATGCATCAAGAAAAAGGCATAAAAATATCCAAGTTCAAGTATCGTTTTCTAGCACAATTCATCATCAACATCATATATAGTCCATCCCAATTCAATAATCATAAACTTCCTATTATAACAAACCAAAAAGAGCAACACTTTACTTACTTGTCTAGCTCAAATTGCCATCTCAATGATCAGGCTAACTTAGCCCTCTGTGTATGCAAAATCATCACCAATTTAAGGTATAAATATATTGGTTTTTGGCTAGGATCAAAGACCACAATAAGAACTACAATATTTTGGTTCTATAGCTATCTTGTGAAGGATAAAAGCATACATTTGGTATGAAAATTTAGCAAAGCTCAAGCAAAATACATGGATGGGAGATAGAAGCATTTTTTATGGTGAGTGAAGAAGAAAATGGTGAATGTTCCAGCAGAAACATGTGCTATCTTAGCCTAATTTTAGTAGGTGCAAGATGTCACCATTTCCTAATAACACTTGTCTCCATGATATGTGTTTAATGGTTGATATATTTAATCATTTACACTTAGTGATTAATGATGCGAAAAGGCTTAAGATACTCACTTTAATTCATATATGATTTTAAGTACAATTTGGAAGTAAAGAAATTAAAGTAAGTCAAAAGCTCTAAATTTTCACCATTTTCTGAAGAATAATTTTTACTTGTCTTTATGGAGTAAGAAGAAGAAAATTAAAAGACAAGAAGAAACTTAAAAGAAGAAAAAAAATGCAAAGAATAATGAATGAAGATGGACAACTAGAAAAAGAGACAAAAACAACAGTGCAGTGTAGGAGGACAACGCAGGAGATGAAATGCAGCGTAGCAGCTAGAGGTAGAACAAAACGTCCGCATTTCATTCAGACGTCTTGCATAACGTAGATGACGTTTGCTTTTAATGCAGACAACTGCATTAAACGTAACATTCAATAAAAGAGAGGGAGGCAAGGGCTCTGTGGAGGTTTTAAGTTAAAAGGGAAATAGACCAAATAATTATTCATCACATTAAGCTACAGTAGGGGAAGAACAATGAGGGGTGACAGAAGAGAGTTTGCAAAAGAGGGGGTAAGGCATGACTAGTTCCTTGGTCCAAAGAGTTAATTTTTCCCATCAGTGAATAGTGAAGAAAAAGAGACATTAGCATGAATAAGAAGAGAGGAAGGCACAGTTAAGAAAGCAAGGGGTCTTTCGTAAGGTTATCAATGGGGGCTAAAGCATTTTTCTAGGGGAGACTTATGGAAGGGTAATATCCCAACACCCAGAGGTGACATTGACGTCGACGACCTGGGTTAAGTATTTTTTATTGATTTGTTGTTTCTTTCTCTCGTTAGAAATTGATTGTGATATCCTATGTTAATTAATTTGGGTATTATGTATGGATAATCGGATTTTTATTATTGTTCGGTTATTTGCGTATGAACCCATTGGGTATTGTGAATAGATTATTTTAATATGTTCTTATGTAGCGATTAATGACTCATAATCATTAGGGATAACATGACCTAGGTTAAATGACGCATCGTATATGGTTGTTGCCTTGATTAATCAATTTTTCTAATTGGTAATGCTACTGCTAAATTAAATATAGAGATTGTATCCTAGGTTATTCGGTGGTTAGGTTTAATTAATGATCATATCTTGATTAAACAAAACCTAAGGGAAAACTTGAGTTAATAATTAACCCACGATTAATAGTTGTTAGGAGAGGTTTAAGAACAACAAATTAAAGAAATATACTTAATTAGGGTGTAGGCTGAGATTGAACTAAAGAATCGGGTCCCTATCGAATTCACCCCTTTTATCATTTTTTACATGTTTTCTTTAATTTTTTTATTAGTCAAGTTTCATTTTATTTTCTTATTCCAAAATCCAAAACCCCCTAAACCTAAAAACTAATTAATTTCATTTCATAAACTTTGCATACACTCTCTGTGGGGTCGACCTAAACTCACTACTGCTATAGTAGTAGTCTAGTTATTTTATTTTAAGTAGCATTACAAGACGTGGTCAATTTTGGCACCCTTGCCATGGAGTGCAGTGTTTTTGTTTTTGTTTTTATTTAATTAGTGTTTTGTATATATTTGTTTGTAATTGATTTCTTTTCAATTATTTTGTGATATTTTCATTTTTTGTTTCGTGTTTGAAAAAAAATCGATATGGATGGAAGTAATTTCTTTTATAACTCATATTCTCAATCCCATAACAATGTTTGGACTAATCAACCTAACTTTTGTTATGGATGGGATAATCATCAGAATTACTTCCAAGATAGTTTGTAGGACAAACAATAATTCTCGTGTGGACCAGAAGCTTTTTGTCAAAACTCAGGTACATCTCTAGAAGAAATGCTTAATATTATAGCTGCTAACAATCTTAAAATTCAACAGGATATGCAACAGTTTCAACAGAATATGCAACAACTGGTTCAGCAAGGTGTACAGCAAATCCGACAAGATGCTCTACATGTCCAGCAAGATGCATTGCCTCGATGGGGAGATATTAGTCATCTAGAATTGCAAAGCGAAAAGGAGCAGCTCTATCAACACGAGGTGTACCCAATGAACGTTTGTGTGGAAACTTTACAAAGTGATGAAGAGCTTGAGAATTTTAATATCAACCCTCAATGAATTGCTTGTGTTGAAAAAGTTAAGAAGGAAATCGAAGCCAAAAGGGACATATCTTTTAGCTCGAAGGTAAGTGCTGAGTCCATCATTATTTATGAGACTAACTCTTTACCTTTGCATAACAGATTGGAGGAATTAAATGATGAAGAAAAAGGTGAAGAGACGGTTAAAATATTTCTAGAGTTTATGGACTCAATCGGGATTGAGAATCTGAGGATAGGAAAGACGTTGAATGAGGATGATGATCAAATAAGGCCCTATCTAGAACTACCTCGCATGGAAGTGGTATTAACTATAATACCTAAATATCATAATTTCGTCATGTGAGGAGAAGGATTTGAGCCAGTGACCTTAAAAAAGGCTCTTTTTGAGAGGCAACCCAAGGGAAGTAAATTTCTTCTCCTTTACATTTTTGCATAACTTTTTATCTGCATGTATGTTTTTGAATTTATTTGTTTTACTTGTTTTTAAGTTTTCAATAAAATGAAACAAACATTTTCTTATTTTTTATTGCTTCTAGGATTATATAGTCATTATTAGAGTGTGGATTGACTAAAGAATTTCATAGCAATTCTAGCATGTATTTTTACTCTTGTGATTGGTCGATATACGTTATATTTAGAAGAGCAATGACTAATGGTAGACCAAACTTGTGAGATTTTGAACCTTATTTAACTGACACATCCATATCAGTCTCATTGTCTTTTTATAGTGTGTAACCTTTATGACATGTACATCCAAATTTTTTTAATTTCTATTCGAGACCACATTTTTATCACATGTATTAACATGAAAATAATTAGGCATTTTTTGTTTTATAAGCTACATTAGCCAAATAACCTACTTTATTGATGTGGTTTTTCCCTTGTTAATCCCTTTTGATCTTTATACCTTTCTTTTTGTATAAACCACATTTATGCTTTTAAACTTAACCAAATGTCCTACCCAAGCCAAAAAGCTAGTGGAACATTTATAATTGTTAAGTTTGTGGATGTACAAAATTTTAAGTGTGGAGATGTACATATATGAGAGTTGGTTATAATATTGGGATGTTGTTGTATATCTTATCATTGAAATTCCCATGTTAATGTAGTTTCTTTTAATGTAAAAAAAAACAAAGGGAAAGAAAGAATCGAGAAAAGAGAAAAGCACAAGAAAAGATGAAAAAAAGAAATTTAAAAAAATGAAAAATTTTTTGTTTAAATAAATTTATCAAGGAGGAAGTGTATATGAGTTTGCAAAGTTATTCATGATTATTGCATCATCCTAGAGTTATAATGAATGTGTTATTTGAGTGTGTTGAATATGAGTTGGATGTTTCAATATATTGTTGGCATAAATTGTACGAGTGATTCCTTTATATTGGTACATGCTTTATGTGGTTTGTGTGTGAGAGCTGAAATGAGTTTTGAAATATAAATGTTGCATTCGTCATAGTTGACAATACCCAGTTTTGTATAAGTGTGAACTTATGTATTTGATGTCATATTGAGTGTTGCATTTGTTTCACTAGCTTTAATGACTTTCATGCTACTTGACCGAAATACATCTCACCTTACCTTTGCCTATATTACAACCCTAAAAAGTTCTTTGATTCATGATTTTGCATATGAGCATTAGTGGTGGACAAATGAAATGATATGCAAAGTTGTGGATTGTCATGATCATGAATGGTGTTGAGTGTACCGATGGATATATTTTAGTTAAACACATTTTCCAAGTCTACTATTAGATTGCTCACTTTTTGAAGATGATGAATGTTGATTGATTATGAGTAAAAGCTTGAAATGTTAACTTCTTGCTATGATTTTTTTAAACCATTTATCTTTGTTTATGATTATATATTCTTAGAAAATATAGGAATTGAGTAAATGTTTCTAATTTTTAAGCTTAATTTGGATGTTTTTCCCGAGGACCGATAAAAGCTAAGTTTGAGGAAAATTGATATGTGTTTAATTATTGATATATTTAATCATTTACACTTAGCGATTAATTTTAAAAAAATGCTTAAGATACTCATTTTAATTCATATATGATTTTAGGTACAATTTGGAAGTAAAAAAATTAAAGTAAGTCGAACGTTCTATATTTTGGTCATTTTCAGAAGATTAATTATTATTTATCTTTGTGGAGTAAGAAGAAGAAAATTAAAAGACAACAACAAAATTAAAAGAAGAAAAAAATGCAATGAATAGTGAATGAAGATGGACAACTGGAAAAAGAGACAAAAAGACAATGCAAGATGAAGAAAACGCAGTGCAAGAGGACAAGGTAGGAGATGAAATGCAACGTAGTGGCTGGAGGTTAGAGCAAAACATATATGTTTCGTACAGACAACGTCTGAATTTTAGCCAGACAACTGCGTTAAATGCAACTTTCAATGCAAGAGAGGGAGGCAAGGTTTCTACAGAGGTTTTAAGTAAATAGGGATATGGATCAAATACTTATTTGTTACATGAAGCTACAACAGGGGAAGAACAGTAAGGGGCGGTAGAAGAGAGTTCGAGAGAGAGGGGGTGAGGCATGAATAGTGCCTTGGTCCAAAGAGGCATGAATAAGAAGAGAGGGAGGGTAGTTAAGAAAGCAAAGGGTCTTCCGTACAGTTATCAATGGTTGCTGAAGCATTTTTCTAGGGGAGACTCATGGAAGGGTAATATCTCAACACTAGTTCGGAGGTGACATTGATGCCGATGACCCGTGTTAAGTATTTTTTAATAATTTGCTGTTTCTTTCTCTCGTTAGAAATTAATTGTGTTATCCTATATTAATTGATTTGGGTATTGTGTATGGATAATCTGATTTTCGTTACTGTTTGGTTATTTTTGTATGAACCTATTAGGTATTGTGAACAGATGATTTTAATGCATTCATTGAATCATTTAATTGCAAAACCATTGCTGGAATTTTGATATAATCCATAATTATTATGTTGAAATTTATATGTAGCAACTAATAATGTAACATCTCGTTACTGTTAGCAAGGGTATTATGGGAATATTGGGTTATACTGATAGGATTTCACTGCATTCTCTGACTGAACATGCTACTGGCCTCTGATCATAGAGGAACATGTTATTGCATATGCATTTATTCATAGGTACATGTATTCATGATTTTCCGGGAATTGATTGTGAGTATGAACTGACTGGAATTGACTGGATTGGGAATTTATTTAGAAATTAGAGGAATTGAGTTCAATTGACTGATTTAATACTGTTTACGAGTGATTGGTAATTTATAGAGACTTATAGGAAATTTTCGGGAAATTCGGGAGAAGATGCCCGGACTGGAAATTTTTGGATGACTGACTGATTGACCGTATATTACTGAAAGAACTGTCCAATGGCAATGGAAAAATTAGAATTTTACTGATAGGAA
>JANIHY010000008.1:60606966-60626025 GCA_027479065.1 Erythroxylum brevipes
ATGCTTGTATCAGTTTCCTTTTTGGTTTTGTTAGGAGACTGATAGACTTGTCTATTCTGACATTGGATGACTGTACTAAATGATTAATATTTTGGATGTTAATTTACTGATTTCTGTTATATTGTGATTTAAATTACTGCGATGCCATATGGATTATTAGCGAAATTTTCTGGTAGTGAACCTTTATCGTGAGATACGTGTCGGAGCGTCCTTCGGGTTTCCCGATGTGTACCCTACGGTGAGGGGGCGCTACAAATAATCTATAATCATTAGGGATAACATGACCTAGGTTAAATAACTCATCATATGTGATTGTTTCCTTGATTAATCGGTTTTCCTAATTTGTAATGCTACTGCCTAATTAAATATAGAGATCATATCCTAAGTTATTCAGTGGCTAGGTTTAATTAACGATCATATCTTGATTAAACAAAACCTAATAAAAAACTCGAGTTAATAATTAACCTACGATTAATAGTTTCTAGGAGATGTTTAAGAATAACAAATCAAAGAAATATACTTAATTATGGTATAGGCTGATATCCAGCCAAAGAATCGGGTCCCTATCGAATTCTCCACTTTTATCATTTTTTTGCATGTTTTCTTTGATTTGTTTTTGTTAGTCTAGTTTCATTTTACTTTCTTATTCCAAAATCTAAAGCCCCTTAAACCTACACACTGATTAATTTCATTTCATAAACTTTGTACACATTCTTTGTGGGATCGACTTAGACTCACCACTACTATAGTAGTAGTCTAGCTATTTTATTTTGACTAACGTTACGACACGCGGTCACTCCATGCATGCATCCCATTTGTCCCATATATAATTGCCAATTGTCACCAATATGTTAGGCTATTTTGACTTAATTATTGTTGCCATTTGTCACTTAATTTCCAATGCCAAATGTCACTCATTTAGTTATGCCAAATGTCACTTATTCATAGGCTTAGTCATCCTAACTTTCTATGTATCAACTTGTCTTGCCATTTGACATTTTTCCTAGACTAAATGTACACTTTAATTCATCAATTTTCCAATTATAACAATTTATTCCAGGTTACCAATTATAATCCATCAATACTTATCATTGGTAAACCAAAGAACAAAACATTAGAAATGTATATTCATGTCACATTCATTTTAGTTTCATACCTTGAAATATGTCAATTGAGTACAATTTGTCTTAATAACAATTCATATGTATATGCTAAATTTATGCATATGAAGACAATCATAAAATCATGTTACAAATGTACTAAATTCATTCTATATGATGCCACTTATATGACTCAGTAGTTTAACACTTCAAATTCTTCAACAATCTAAGAGATGGGATGTTACACGAGGGCCCTTCCTGCTCTTAGTCAGAATTAACCCTAAGTGTTGCTAGGGGAAGTACTCATCTAGACACAACTTTTTGATTTCATTGTCTTTTGATTAATCGTCTTATCATTTACTACCTTAACTATTGTCAGTTGTTAGGTTTAGTTTTTTCCCCCCTTTATTCTAAACTCTACAAAAACCATCTCTTTATTTTTTGAGAAGTTGAATAAAATTGATTAAGTTGACCTTTAGAAAGGAAACAAGAAAATGCTTAATCTCTTCTTAGAGCCATTTCTAAGGCTCTTTACCTATTTAAGCCTACACAAAAGAGTGCTAAATAGAAATAGACATTTTAGTAAGGAGCAGCCATGAAAAATATTCTAAGGATCTAATCTTGTACTAACCTAGCTTTAATACAAATGGCATAATGTACAAATCTAAAATCTTTATTTATAAATCTATGAATCACATCTAAATTAGAACAAAGTATAGAATTTGGAAGCTCCAACCATTTAACATAAAGTTGTATATATAATGTTCAATTTAGTTTTGAGTAAGATGAATTAATGCATCAGTCTCCACCAAGTTCTTCAGTTAAGTCTTAGAGTCCCTTCAATAGTTTCCATTTAGATTTCATCCCACCGCTAGCTTTTTCTCAAGCTTTACCATATAGTAATGCTTCTTTCCTTTATCTAGTTTAGACTTATAACCAGAAAAGTTACGGAATTTGATGGTTTAAATCTCTTACCATTTCTTTCCTTGTAAATCAAGCATATAAAACAAAAAAAGCTAACCTAGATACTTCCAGGTCCTTTGTTGAGTTATATTTGATTTTTCTAGCTTATTCTATTATAATTCCCTAGTATGTAATTAGAGAATAAGAGTGATATCTCATTTACTCTTGGTCCAAAAGTAATTTTAAGTATTGACACTAAAAAAGAAAGAAATACTTCCATTCTCTAACTTTCATAATTTATATACTGGGTCATACTGCCTTTAGTTATATCCTTTGTTTTGGACCTCGTTTTGCTATTAACCACACTATAAAGGAGGTTCTTGGTATGTTTGATTTCACCAACACCATCTTAGCCCAATATAATCTCTATTGATGTTCCCTAATCAATTGTAAGTATTATTTATTTATAAACTTCCCTGATCTATTTCTTAGCCATCTTATGTAATCTATCTTAGAGGCATTAGGGGTGTATCTTAGTATGTTATATCTGATGAACGAGAAGCATTTAATGTTATATTGCCACTGATTCCTTGAACAATCTCTTTAACTTTGGCATTCTCAATAAGCATATGTCTGAGTGAATATGCTTCGAGTGTTAAATGTAGTAATCTTAAATCATTTTGATTGTCAAACCAAAAATAGATATAGTTTATATTGCCTATAATTGCTTAGAGTTCTTGCCTTGTAGACTTCCTTAGCCTTAACACCTGATTTAAACGATATGAGTTGTCTTTCTTGTCTTTAAAATTCCAAAAATTAGTTACTTTTACATGGTGAGATTGTCTTTCTTCTCTTAATGAAGAGCATTTTATTCATCTCTTATATTCTTATAAGCCTTAAGCATCTTTTTTACCAAGGAACATAAACATCGAACCATTTGACTTTTGAGTTTCTTCCCTTCTTTACATCAACTAACCAAAGAAAGTTTCTTATTTTCCTCTCAATTATTTAATTAAGCTTTTTGAAGCATAATGTGATAGCTCTAACAATTATGTATATTATTAACAAAGGTATAACAAGTTATAAAAATTGATTCTTCTAGTTTCATATCTTTTTGTTTATGGCATAAAGAGTGGTAAGCAATCACTAAATGTTAAAAGTATTAGTTAATAGTATCTGGCTTTTCTATTCACAACACTTCTTTGTGGGATCAATATCTTACTTACTATTGTAAATATCAATGATAGGTATAATTTCCTAGTTAGTGAGTGATAAATCTATATATGAAAAACTTTAGTGGTATTAGAAATATATATCAACTTGGCATTGTTCCTTTTCATTCAAATAGCAATGTATTATGGAGCTTGAAATTTATTAGGTGTGTGAAAGGAGCTAAGGTCTCATTGAGGGTTCAAGTACGAATTTATACAATTTATCTTAATTATGAAGATAGTTAAGAATCATTAATATAGCAAAAACATTAGCATGTGTTTTTTTTTTGTTAAGTAAGTAGCATAGAATATACAAAAAAAAATGTGAGTGCTTACCAAAGACCAAGTTTGTTGAATTAACTTGACATAATTTTTTTAATGAAAAATTAATTATTTGTTTCTTAAAAATGCTCACTATGATGATTTTATAAATGATGATTTGACTTTAAATATTAAAAGTATCTCCATTTAAAGATTGGTATATTTTAATGATGTTTATGACCTATCTTAATTAAAGATAACTCATTTTGTAGTCAATTGATATTACATAAACTATATGGAGATAAGTGAGTGATCAATATATAATTCATCACCGTAAAGTATTTAAAGACAATATTCAATTATTTTCAATTAGTAAAGATTTGAGAAATTCTTTGTCAAAATGATAACAATTTTTTAAAATAATTTTCAAATGTCATTATACAAATCATTTACTAATATTAATTTACTAATATGAGTTGAATCAGATAGAATATACACTAATTCTATACTTTATGATTAATTAAAATATTGTATAATGTCAATATTAAATTATACAAAGAATTATGCGCGAAAAGATTAGTTAAAAACTACTTTAGTATTCCTAATATTTGGATAGTCATTATTTTTTTTAAGAGAGTCATGATATTTTGTTAAATATCAATCTTGATCTATCTAAATACAATTTAAAATCATAATTTGTATCCATTGCCAATATACTTAGAAATCTAACGGGTTAGAGATTAAAAATGATTGAAAAAAAAGATAATTTTATCGAGAAACTTTAAGTTCAACTATAACATATTAAAAAGTAAAAGTTAATATTAGATATTGGGTCTTAATTGCACCTATTTTTATTTAGCTAGAATTAATTGTGATTCTAATAAGTTTAATTGAAATTATAATTAAATTAAATTAAATTATTAAAAGATCCAAATATAAATATAACTCTAAACTTGCATGATTTACAACCACTTTATGTATATTGAATTAGGCTTGATTTTAATGTTATTTATCTTTAGTTGATTGAATATTTTGTATTGGAATTATAGAGATTTGGAACAAGGGTGCTACAAGTAGTTTTAAATTAGAATGAAAAACTATTACAATAACATAAGCCTCTGACTCGGGGTGAGGTTTAACAAAATATCAAGTAGGAAAACATAATTACTCCGATTATTAATCAGAAAGTCCAAAGTTACTTGTTCTAACTCACTCTCATTACATATGAAACGGCTGACATTGCCTTATAAGTAGGTGGATACTTTTCATGCGATCTTAACATCAATGGTCTTGGGTTTCCTGGGCTCCGGCGGGGACAACTTGTCGACAGTGACAGTGAGAACACCGTCTTGACACACAGCAGAGATTGCATCCATGTTAGCATTATCTGGTAATGTAAATTTCCTCATCAACTTGCCAATCCTCCTCTCCATTCTAAGGTACTTGACGCCATTGTTATCTTTCTCCCTATTTCGCTCCCCACTAACCACCAGAACATTGTCGTCCTCCACTTGAACCTTGATCTCGCTGCCTTTGATTCCCGGCATGTCGATCACGAATTTGTAGGAATTCGGGTATTCCACCACGTCTGCTGGAGTGGCAGCCATGGCCTTGGCGTCTCGGACATAAGTACGAGATGGGTTGTTTCGTGGCTCCTCTTGGAACTCCAGCATGTCGTCAAGGACTGACAAGAGAGGAGAGTCAAAACCCAAGTTCCTGATGTCCATATGAGATGTTTGAAATGGCAAAGATTGAACTAGATGACACACAAAGTTGCTAGAATTGCTGATAAGAAGCTGTGTAGAACAACGGAGGGATGAGACGTTATTTATAAAGCAATGGTACGAAGCAGGAGAAATTTCCAGACTTGAATGAATGGCAAGGTAAAGGGGGTCCCACAATTCCACATAGTTCTAGTCCTCACCCACACCGCATAGAAGTCACTTGAAGCTTCTTCAAACCTTTTTTAGGTTAATATGCTGAACTGGCGCGGATGCTTCAACCTCAGCTTTTATGTTATTCGACTCAAAATGGAAGGATTTGATGATGGCTTGGGCTTGGAGGCGTATTAGATATAGCAGCCCATATCTTTGCAGAAAAGTGAACCATCCTCGTTTCACTCAACCTCCTTTTTTAATTTCTATTACCTTGTACATAAGAGAATCAATCTATAATATTGGTAAATTTATGTTTGATATAGTCCATTCATGAAACAAAACAAGAGTGATTAAGACCTAATCTGAAAGATCCATACACCCAAACCCCAAACCAACTATTTTATGCAATCCTTTTTTTTTTTTTCTAAAATACTCATTAACGTGCTCTGCAAATTCCACGTGACTTCTTGACCTTTGTGTTGGCGAACGGTTAATGGACAGCTGTGTAATCTCCAAGATGATGATGTTACTATATGAATTCAGACAAATAGTCCAAGCGAAAGATATTTCTACTTCTCGTAATCTCAACTTTTTTGCATTGCGTAATGGTTCTTTAGATACACAAGTTCATCGTGATGAACAAAAATAGTTATTGAATATTTTCAGGGTGGCAAGCCAACCTCTTGTTTTTTTGTGGGCCGCATCACTCTGATTCAGTCGGTCCTCTCTGCGCTCTCTACTTATATGATGCAAACGGTTCACCTTTCTCGGGATTTGTGCAATGCTTTGGAGAAGATTATGCGTACCTTTTTATGGGGCTCCTCCACCGGACATAGAAAGCTCCACCTTGTTCACTGGAATCAAGTCTGTCAACCGAAGGAGCTGGGTGGGTTAGGGATTTGGAACATCCGTGCCACCAATGATGCATTGCTTACCAAATTAGGATGGGCTCTGATCACTAAACCCAATGCTTTGTGGTTCCAAATTTTATCGGCCAAATATAAGTTTGATATCAATCATATCCCTCCCACTCTTCCTCCGACTGGAGGCTCCATTGTATGGAGGAGTATCAAGTCCATTTGGCCCCATGTGATTAACAACAGCGCTGGATGATCGGCGACGGGTTCTAAACTCGGTTTTGGCTGAACCCCTGGGTCGCCAACGAGGGTCCCCTTATCCAGTATGTTAACAATCCTGTCCCTTCCACAGAACTTGACCGTCGTGTTCACCACTTCATGGACAACACTGGTAACTGGGATTGGCCCCAATTTCAACCTTTCCTCCCTTCCTCAATCTGGCGGGCCATTGCGGGAACTTTGCCCCCAAGCCTTACCTCGGAGCCGACAAACTCCAGTGGGGACCGTCACCTACTGAGAAATTCACTACAGCTTCGGCCTATTATATGATTATGGAGCACTCGTAGGCCCAACCCGACCGCTTATGGAAGACCATTTCGCAATGGCCCGGCCCACAACATATCCGCACTTTTCTTTGGCTCTTTACTCAAGACTGCCTCCTCTCCAACCAGCACCGCACTCGTAAGCACTTCACTACGAGCTTGGATTGCTATCACTGTCGGCTGGAGGAGTCCTCGCTTCATGTTGTTTGCGATTGCCTCAAAGCGTGAAATCTTTGGCTTACTTTCCCTCGCCATGCCCTCCCTTCCACTTTTTTCACTACCAACCATCAGGAATGGCTCACTACTAACCTCCAGACCCATCAGTTGGTTTCGGGCCTTGAATGAGCAGCTATCTTTGGGACAACCTGTTGATTCCTCTGGACATGGCAGAATCAGGCCTTTTTTGACCTTCAGTTCTCTTGGCTGGTTTCTCATGTCACTATCATCCTCAATCATGTTCGCCTAAGTTCCCAGGCCTTAGCTTCGCTTTGTTGCGCCCGTCTGGCCCCTCGAGCACGATCTGCACAATTTATTGGGTGGTGCCCGCCCACCCCTGGGTGGGTCAAACTGAATACGGATGGGGCGTGATGAAACAACACTTCCTCGGCCACTGCAGAAGATCTCATTCGAAATAGCTCTGGCGATTGGCTAGGTGGTTTTGCTCAAAATATAGGCCGCTGTTCCCCGATTTCGGCTGAACTCTAGGGCATCTACTCGGGTCTTTAGCTGGCTTGGACCCTCGGTTTCCGCTGCGTGATACTTGAATTGGACTTTATCGTGACTCAAGAGCTCCTCTCTGATGCCTTGCATTGCAATCTGTCTCTCAGTCCTCTGGTCCTGGGTATCAATGAACTTCTCATCCGAAACTGGGTAGTTATTCCTCGCCATACCTATAGAGAGGGCAACCGATGCGCTGACTGGCTCGATAACCATGCTTTTGCTTTGGGACTCGGGCTCACCACTTTTGGTAGGGCACCATCTGGGTGTGCCACTCTCCTTTTATAGGATATGGCCGGGGTTAGTCTCCCTCGGAGGATATTGTAATTTGTGCTTTTTCCATTGTAAAAAAAATAGTTATTGTATAAATAAATCATTTTAAAGATTACATCAGTATTTGTTGGATCTAAAGTGTTAAGTTGTGACATCATATATGCTAAATTGATGACTCAAATATTAAGAACTAGCTAAAACATAATTCTATTAGATTTTAGGTGCTAATAGTACCCTTTTAGAAATGTTTTAAGTAGAACTTGATACTATAGACAACAATATGAACTTAGTCAGAACATTTGAGAAAAATTAATGTGCAATTTAATCCCCATGCCAATAAATAATCAAACAAGAAGAAAAATGATAAACGATTGATTGACTATATTTTTATACCCATATTTAGTACGTTTTGCTAGTTATTTGAGAGTTTTGTATTATTTTGATACATAATTTGCTTTGAATGTGTTTTTAGATAATAATTGCTTTTATAGACTAAAAGGAGAAAGATTTGGATTAAATCAAGGGATAAAAGGGAAGAATTGAACCAACTTTGGGGACATATAATTGTCTATAGGGACTGTGTAAGCTACTATAAACATGTGAAGCTTTGAAAATGTTATACCCGTGTGAAGATATACGCTCATGTATGTGACATACACAATCATGTATGTAGCCCGTATAAACTTCTGGAAACATGTAAAGTTGTGATTTTAAGGTAATTTTAAGATACATGGTCACTTACACGATCGTATAGGTGACCATATATATTCCAGAAACCCTAGTTTCACACTTTAAAAAATTATGAAGGCTGGACAAAGGGGGAAGCAATTGGAACCAAATACAGTGTAGAAGACATAGTTAGGAACCTAAGACGAGGAAACATGAACATTACTTCAAGAGATCCGATAAAGAGCAACCTTTCACCAAAATTTTAAGAAGACTTCAATAGAGATAAAGGGGAATATATAGATCATGGATTCTTTTATTCTAATTTTTCTTTCAATACTTGATGCTGGTTTTGTTTTCTATGTTTAGGAACTAATTTGTTTAGTTCCTAGGCATAATGAACCCTAAGTCGGGATGGATAGTATCATATAATATTTTATTCAATGCAATTTCATTGATTGATTTATTGTGATTCAATTATGTGTTTATATTCTTGAATTAATACGTCCAAGACATTATTTCAATAATTAACTTTATACGACTGAGATTGAAAAATTATCTTATATGAATATATCTATCATAATTGAAAGGAGTTGTATGTAAACCTAGAGTTAGGTTGATATAAATATTTTGAATTAAGTTCAAACTTAATAGTAAAATTTATGAATTCAGTCGAGTAATGTAATCTTAGGAGTTTTAACTAGAAAGGGGTCTTAGTTAATCAACCAAGATATAGTTGTTACTAGTCTTAAAAAAATATTATCATAATAGTAATTTTCACAATCTAATAATCAATAATTTAATTTTATTACAAAGGTTTCATATTTAAGATATTTTAAGGGGATTCATCACCTAGGTACTACTTATTTGATATTATTTGATTGTAGTACTTTCTTTATCCTAGTTTATTCTACTGCTAAATATTAGTTTAGTTTGTTTATTTTAGTTTTAAATTGAATCCAAAACTTAATTTGGTGATTAGATAATAGAAAATGGGTTAATATTAGTACTTGCAGTCATTGTGGAATTAATCCGTACTTGTCAATGCTAGCTGTCTTTACAACATCTTGCAATTAAAACATATAATATATCATAAGTTTTTAGAACCATTACTAGGGACCATAATATTAGGAAAAACTAGTTTTTATTAATCTAGCCATTGTTACTTATTTTCATTTTTGTTGTATCTAGTCAATTTATTTATTTTATTAACTCTTTGGTTTTCTCATTTTTCACAGATCTTGGTAATAGTTTATGACTCGAGGTAACCCATCATATTGATATGTGTTTAAATTTTGATTCATTTGATATGCTACACTTAGTGATTAATGCCTTAGAATTGCTCAAGATACTCACTTTGACTTATATGCGATTTTAGACACAATTTGGAAGCAAAATTAAAGTGAGTTCAAAGCTTAATATTTTGACCATTTTTTGAAGATTAATATTCACTTGTCTTCATAGAGCAAGAATGAGAAATATTAGAGCAAGTAAAGAAAAGAAAATCAAGGTGATGAAGTAGCATAGCTCACGACTGTTATGCATGTACCATGCAAGGCGTACGTGAAATTATTGGCATCATAATTCATGCATAAACCGAAGATCCACATATAAAGCAAGGATGATGGGAGGTGGACAAGCATAATATGCATGCAGTAGGTGGGACGCAACATTAGCCCAAAATGACACGTAACAGATGATAAAATGAAGCAACATAATAGTAAAAGGAAAATGACATGCAGTACAGGAAGCAAAGCAAGAGCAACGCATGCCAAAACATAGATAGCATCTGTGTTCAATGCAGACATTATACAGGGTTCTTATTTTTAGAAAGAGTGACATGCATAGTAAAAGAGGGGGTGAACAGTACCAGTGGACTAGAAACTAATTCACAAAATAGAGGAGGAGCGCAAAGAGTGGGGTAGAGGTGTTAGGTTTTCCGTTTGTTCTTTCACCTCCAAAGCTACTATAGAGAAGAGGATCGACGCTTGGAGCATAAAAATGGAGATCGAAGGTTAGCTTCCCGATACCGATTTAATGGGAATATCGATACCAAGTCACAGTTAAGCTATTTTTATCATTTTGAGGTTATAATTTCTTTTCAGATTATTGTATTGTTGGTGTTGATTTGATTGAGTTTTGGAATGAATCATCTTAATATGTTATTTTCATTGTTCTATTTCGAACCTATTGCCAAAACATTGAATGTAATTCATAATCGTTACTTTTGATGTTTATGTGTATCATCTAATGATCCTGTACCGTTAGAAACAACGTAACTTAGGTTAGATAAACCGAACGTGTGAGGATACTACTTATATTGATCATTTCCCACTTCGTAATCCAGTGTCCAAATTAAATCTAGAGATTGTTTCCTAAGTTATTAAGTAGTTAGGTTTAATTAATGATCGTATCTTGATTAAACAAAACTTAAGGTAAAATCGAGATTAGGAGAGCATTCTATTAGTCTCAGATTGACAGTCTGAAGAGAGTTGTAAAGACGATAGGACAATGAATTATGTTTGATCATCTTTAGAGCGAGATTGAACCTAGAATTGGACCTTACATATATTTGACAGTTTAATCATTTTCGATAACTTGTTTTAATATTTTTCGATAGTTTGTTTTGATTTTATTTTCTTAATTACTAAAAATCCAAAACCCTTCTTATATTTTCCTTACATCAATTGATTTTGATACGAAATTTAACTAAACATTCCTTGTGGATTTGATCCCGTCTCACTATAACTACAAATTTTAGTGTATAGAGTTAGGTAAATTTTGTAGCATATTCGAAATGTGTTGTCAAATTTTGGCACTGATATTAGGGAGTGTGGTAGTTTAATTTTCATATTTTATTTTAGCTGTTGTTTTGTGAATTTATTTGTTTATTTTCTATTTCTTTTTTTTTATTAGTTAATTTTTAAAAGTTTGTGAGTGTTGGTGCATGGTAATGACCAGATTTCCTCATAAAGAAATTGAGCAACTTGATTCAAAGATCAAGAGAACACTACGGAGGTTAAGAAGAGAAGCAAGAATGATGACACCTCATATAATTCGATACCTATTTTGTTAGAGAGATCGGTTCTTAATACGATTGAAACTAAGATATATGTTCGTGAGGGCACCCTCACAATGGAATTTGATGGGGAAGTGATTTATTTCAATATTTTTTATGCCAAAAAACATCCTCCTAATGATCATTTTGTTTTTCTATTGATGTGATTGATCATTTGGTGCAGGAAATGTTTAAATTAAGTTGTAGGTATCATTAAAACAGTTTTAACTGAAGATATAGAAGTACAAGCCAACACTAATGTTGAGATGGGAGAAGAGGTTATGGAAATGACAACCACCTTGGACTCATTGAAAAACTCTTTAAAAAGGTATAATTTGGCTTCTGTACAACTACCTGAAGCTCACCATAAGTTGTTAACTTTTTATGTGCAGGCAATAAAATTGAAATTGAAGCCACTCCTTACATATATGAAGTATGCCTATTTAGGAGATAAGCAGACTCTCTTAGTTATCATTTCGACAGAGTTGATTTCAAATCAAGAGGAGATACTGGTTTGAATGCTGAGAGAGCATAAGAAGGACATTGGGGGGACTATTGCAAATATCTAAGGGATAAGTCCTTCCATATACATGCACCACATTTTGTTAGAGGGGGATGCAAAATTCACAAGGCAAGCTCAGCGTAGGCTGAATTCTCTAATGATGGAAGTTATGAAGAAGGAGATGCTAAAGCTTCTCAATGCTGAGGTTATCTATCTGATTTCTGATAGTAAGTGGGTAAGTATTATCCAGGTGATTCCAAAGAAGTCTAGAATCACCGATGTGACAAACTAGGAAAGTGAGTTAGTTTCCACCCGAGTGCAAACTGGGAGTAGAGTATGTATTAATTATAGAAAGTTAAATTTTCCTACATGTAAAGACTACTTTCTCTTTCCTTTTATTGATCAAATGTTTGATAGATTGGTTGGTTATGACTATTATTGCTTTTTAAATGGCTTTTCAGGTTCTCTTTAGATCCCGATCATACTAGAAGATCAAGAGAAGATTATATTTACATGCCCATTAGGTACATTTTCTTACCAAAAGATGCCATTCATATTATGTAATGCACTAGACACGTTCCAAAGGTGTACGGTAAGCATTTTTCTCGAATATGTTGAGAAGATTATCAAGATATTCATGGATGTTTTGAGTGTATATGGATTTTCTTTTGATGAATGTCTTGAGAATCTTGCCATTATCTTGGAACAATGTATATAAACTAATCTTGTGTTGAACTATGAACATTTTCATTTTAGGTGGATCAAGGTATAGTTTTAGGCCATGCAATATCTATTAGGATATTAAAGTAGACAAGTCCAAAGTTGATTTTATTTCTTCTTTATCTTACCCCTCCATTGTGAGGGAAGTGCATTCTTTTCTTGGACATGCAGGTTTTAATTGAAGGTGACTTTTTGAAGATAGTCGTACCACTATGCAAGCTTCTTCAATAAGATGTTTGCTTTGAGTTCAATAAGAAGTGCAAGGTAGCATTCAACAAACTTAGGAAGCTTTTGACATCCCCACCGATGATTCGACAGCTAGATTGGAACCTTCCTTTTGAGATCATGTGTGATATGAATGATTATACAATAGGGGTAGTTTTGGGATAAAGAGTGGGAAAAAATTTGCATGCCAAATACCATTCTTCAAAGCCCTAAACCCAACTCAATTGAATTATTAAATTTTTTATTGTATTTGCTTGGTGCTACAGTGATTGTTTATTCTAACTTTACGATGCTTACTCATAAAGAAAGAAGCAAAACCGAGGCTAATCAAATAGATTCTCAACCTCTAGGAATTTGACTAGGGATCCGAGATAAAAAGGGGGCAAAAAACATAGTGACGGACCACTCAATCGTTTGATAAAGGAAGAAGATGATATTCCTCTAATAGAAACCTTTCCGGATGATTAATTAGTTTCTACCGATGTGACACCACCATGGTATGGAGACATTTCAATTTTTTAGTTACTAATGAATTACCTATTGGTTTGTCAAAGGTTTAGAGGGATAAGCTATGGAGTGAAGCAAAGTATTATGTATGAGATGACCCCTACCTTTAAAGGCACTGCACATATCAAGTTATCAACAGGTGTATACTGGAAAATAAATCATCATTAATTTTAACCTTCTGCCATTTGTACACTTACGAAGGACGTTTTGGAGTGAAAAGGATAACTCATAAAGTTATGGATAGCGGCTTATACTAGCCAAAATTGTTCAAAGATGCATATACCTTGTTCAAATCCTATGATAGATGCCAATAGTCAGGTAACCTGTCCCGTAAGGATTAATTGCCACAAACTCCTTTAGTTTTCTGTGAAATTTTTGACATTTGGGGCATTAATTTTATGGGACCATTCCCTCCATCTTTTAGCTTTACTTATATTTATGGTTGATTATGTTTCTAAATGGGTGGAAGCCAAAGCTACTAGAACTAACCAAAGCCTCCAGGACTAATGATGCAAAGGTAGTTGCAAATTTTATTAAGGTTAACATTCTTTCTAGGTTCAGGATATTGAAAGCCATCATTAGCGATAGAGGAACTCACTTCTACAACAGGGTGATGGAAGCAATGTTTAGAAAATATCACATTAAGCATAAAGTTTCTACTACTTACCATCCCCAAACTAATAGGCAAGCTAAAGTTTCAAATCGAGAAATCAAATTAATCCTAGAGAAAATTGTGTAGCGCAATAAAGGATGGGAGTGTAAGACTGGAAGACGCACTGTGGGCCTACAGGATGGCTTACAAAAGACCAATTGGGATGTCATCGTATAAGCTAGTGTTTGGGAAGCCATATCATCTTCCGGTGGAATTACAACATAAGGCATATTGGGCTATCAGAAGATGCAACATGAACTAGGAAGTTGCAGCTTTAAAAGTTGAAAGAGATGAGGAATGAGTCATATCAAAATGGAGTGATATATAAGGAGTGGACGAAAGCTTTTCATGATAAGATGATTTCAAGGAAAAGCTTCTTGGTGGTCTAGAAAGTGTTACTATATCATTCCAAACTCAAACTCATTCCAAGTAAATTGTATTCCCATTAGGTTGGTCCATTTGTTATCACTCATGTCTTTCCTTTTAGTGCAGTAGAGATATAGAGCCTCAAAACTGATAAGACATTCAGAGTGAATGGTCATCGCTTCAAGCCATATTATGAGGGCTTCCAAACGGAGGATTTGGAGGTGTTGATGTTGGAGGATGTGTCTGGTGTCACTTGATGCATGCTACTAGAGGTCGAGCCAATGACGTTAAACAAAGGTGCTACTTGGGAAGCAACCCAAAGGGAGTTAATTTATGTCTTTTACATTTTTGCATTTGCTATTTTTGTTAACTACTCTATTTCTTATGTTTGATTTTACATTGAGGAAAATATAAGTTTTAAGTGTGGGGTGGGGTATATTATTTTTTATGCATGTTTTTTAGCTTAATTGTAGCTTATGTGACTTCTTAGGTAGTTTTCAAGATAAAATGAACAAAATAAAAAATTTTATTATTTTCTATCGCTTTTAAGATTATTTAGACATAATTAGAGTGTGAATTGGTTAGTAAAATCCATAGCAAAATTTGGTTTGTACTTTTGCTCTTGTGATTTTTTAATGTGCATTATTCTTAGAAGAGTGGTGACTAGTGGTAAACAAAAATCAGTAAGGTTTTGAGTCATATTAGATTAAAATATCTATATCAGTCTCACTATTTTGTTTGTTATGTATGACCTTCATGATATTTACATCCTTACTTTGTGTTGATTTTCTATTTGAGACCACATTTTTATCACATGCATTTTTATGAAAATGATTAGGCATTCTTTGTTGATTACGAGCTATATTAGACAAATATCCTACCCATTTATATGAATTTTCTTTTGTTAACCCATTTGAGGTTTAGTATCCTTTTCTTTTATATAAACCACATTACATAAATCTAACCAAATGTCCTACCTAAGTCTTAAAGCTAATGGCACATTTGTTTTAATTCTTGATGAATGTGATTATACAAAATCCTAAATGTGGAGGTATGCATAAAAGTGGGTTAGTAATATTTGCTAAAATTCCATGTTGTGAATACTATGTTGATGTAGCTTCTATCACTTATCCTTTTGAAAAAAAGAAGAAAAAATAAAGAAAAAAGAAAGAAAGACGAAAAAATGTGAGTTTGAATAAAAGTATGGAGGAGGAAATACCATTATTGTGAAAAGTTATTAATAGTTTATCCTCCTCAAGTTGTACTGATTGGGTGTTTGAATATCTTGTATATGAGGCAGATGTTGTTTTGGATGGAGCACTTTTGTGTTATGTTCACGTGGATTAAGGTGTGAGAGCTAAATAGAGTTGTGAAACATAATTGTTGCATTCTTTATAGCTGACGGTACCTAGTTTTCAATGAATTTTAACTGGTGTACTTGATATCTCATTGAGTATTACCTTTGCTTTAGTAGCTTGATGATTTTTTATGCTACATTAACCATAATACATCTTTCCTTACCTTTGCCTATATTACAACCCTAAAAAAGTACTTTGATTCATGACTGTGCATGTGACTTTTAGTGGTGGAGAAAGAAATAACATGCAAAGTTGTCGATTGTTGTGATCATGAATTGTGCTTGAGTGTACCTAAGGAAATATCTTTCTTAAACACCTTTTTCCAAGTCCACCTATAGATTACTCAGTTTCTAAGGGTAGTGAATATTGATTGATTAAAAGTAGACGCTTTAAATGTTGAGTTTTTGCTTAGGTTTTAAAAGTCATTCATCTTTACTTATGGCTATCTATTCTTAGGAAATATAGAAAATGAATAAAAGTTTTGGTTTGTGATTTTGATTTTGACTATTTGCATAAGGACAGTCAAAGGATAACTATAAGGGAACTTGATATGTGATTAAATTTTGATTCATTTGATATGCTACACTTAGTGTTTAATGTCGTAGAATTACTCAAGATACTCACTTTGACTCGTATGTGATTTTAGGCACAACTTGGAAGCAAAGAAGTTAAAGTGAGTTGAAAGCTTGATATTTGGGCCATTTTTCAAAGATTAATATTCGCTTGTCTTTATGGAGCAAGAATGAGAAAATTGGAGCAAGTAAAGACAAGAAATCAAGGTAATGAAGTAACATAGCTTAGGGCTATTGTGCATGGACCATGCAAGGAGAATGTGAATTGAACGGCATCATAATTCATGTATAAACTCAAGATCTATGTATAAAGCAAAGGATGATGGAAGGTGGACAAGCAAAATACACATACATAAGGTAGGATACAACGTTAGCCTAAAACAATGCGTAACAGATGATAAAATTAAGTAACACAACAATAAAAGGAAAACAACGTGTAGCACAGGAAGCCAAGTAAGAGTAGCACATGAAAAAATGTAGTCCATGCTAAATGAAACGTAGACACATAACAATATCCAAGGAGCATCAAAATGCAACACATAAGGAGGAGCAAGCATGCTAAAACACAAATAGCATTTATGTTCAATGCAGACATTATGTAGGGTTTTCTTTTTAAAAGAGTGACATGTATAATAAAAGAGGGGTGAACAGTACTAATGGACTAGAAATTAAATCATAAAATAGAGAGAGGAGCGCAGAGAGTGGGGTGGAGGTGCTAGGTTTTCTGTTTGTTCGTTAACCACTGAAGCTGTTATAGAGAAGAGGATCAACGCTTGGAGCATAAAAATAGAGATGGAAGGTTAGCTTCCTGACACTGGTTCAATGGAAATATTGACATTAAGTCACGGTTAAGCTATTTTTATCATTTTAAGGTTGTAATTTCTTTTCGGATTATTGTGTTGTTGGCGTTGATTTGATTGGGTTTTGGGATGAATAATCTTAATATTTTAACTTTTCAATTTTGAACCTATTGCTAAAACAATGAATTTAATCCATAATCATTACTTTTGATATTTATGAGTAGCATCTAATGATCCTGTATAGTTAAGAACAACATAACTTAGGTTAGATAACCCGAACGTGTGAGGTTACTTCTTATATTGATCATTTTTCACTTCATAATGTGACTACCAAATTAAATCTAGATATTGTAACTTAGGTTATTTAATAGTTAGGTTTAATTAATGTCCGTATCTTGATTAAACAAAACTTAAGGGAAAACTAAGATTAGAATAGCATTATATTAGTCACAGATCAATAGTCCGAAGAGAGTTGTAAAGACGTTAGGATATGGAATATGTTTGATCGTGTTTAGGCTGAGATTGAACTAAGAACTAGACTTTATGTTTTCAATAGTTTGTTTTGATTTTATTTTCTAAATTGCTAAAAATCCAAAAACCACCTTCTTATATTTTCCTTGCATCAATTAATTTTGTTACGGAAATTAACCAAACATTCCTTGTGGATTATCCCGACTCACCATAACTATAAATTTTAGTGTGCAGAGTTAGGTAAATTTTGTAAGGCACTCAACATGCACTGTCATATACTTAGTAAAAGAAGATCTAAAGATTGAGATAACAACTTGTAAAAATCTTCGCAGATAGAGGACTTGAAAGGTCAAATTGATATTGAAGAATCAAGAACTATGGTAAACCAACTAACAACTATGTTTGATTATGCTAGATTGGACTTGATGGGAGCAGAGTCCAACATTGTGGGATTGACTATCAACACCAAAAATTTTGAGATTAAACTAAGTATTATTCAGATGGTGTAACAATCTATTTAGTTTGATAGACTACAAGATGAGGACCTTAATATGTAAATCACAAATTTTCTAAAAAATTATGATAACATGAGATTAATTTTGTTGGATAACTGCATTTTTAATTTTCTAATTATTATTTTTATTATTTATTTATATATTTTTACATTATTTTTGGTAATTTAATTTAAGTGTGAGTTTTCACAATTCCATAATATACTGAGCATATGAACCAAGTGTGGGGAAAAGTTTTTGTTCATATTTATTTCTATTATTTTTTTCACATTTGAATTAGTTTTAAGTACAATGACAAGAAGAATACAAGTCATGCAACAATGAAGAGCGAAGGAGGTATATAGGAAGAGAATAAGAGGTGAAGGGTCATCAAAACCATTATGTGAGATGGCGTTAGTAAGTTTTGTTTACGGCTACATAGGACCCTTAGGAAAATGTGAAGTACGTTATGTTTTAGATCCACCCAAACCATTCTATTGTGCTTATGTGCTTATGATCTATGAACAAGTTTGATGCATTCATATTTTATGGTTTTTAAATTTGACTATATGATAAGAATTTGGGAAACATGTGTTTTTCTAAGAAAAGAAAATGTTTTCAAAGGTTTTGTTTATTTTTGCGTTATAAACTGTTACCCACGAGCTTTCAAGCTCACCACCCTTTTATCTCATCTTCAGGTAATAGCTAAGAGATTAAGTGATCAAGAGCTTAAGGGAATTTCTCCAAATTTGCTTATATTGTAGTTTGAGTTGATTTTGGGAAAGTAACAAGTTTGTTTGTTCAAAGACCTTTTGTAATTTGAGATTTTGAGATGATGATGTAATGTGGCTTGGAATGTCATTAAAGATTTGTAAAACTTTATTCTTTTGATGTTAATGAAATGTGAATGGTGTATGGATGATGTGAGTT
>JANIHY010000008.1:60709420-60723933 GCA_027479065.1 Erythroxylum brevipes
TATTAATGAATTTATAAAACTTAAAAATAAGAATTAAAAATAAATTTAATATTATATTCAATATTTATGTCATTTTAAAGGTCTGAATGAGATCTTTATAACGATATATTTTATATAAAATAATATATATTTTAACTTTAATTACTTAACAAATTATGTAAATGTATCAAAATGTGATAACAACACAAAAAGAATTTGCAAATACAATCAAAGAAGTCATTTTACAAGTTTTAGTGCATAAATAGTAACATTAGACCAAAATGGTGGCCTTGGGAATTCAACTTTGTTGCATAGGTTGTTGGAGTGGATTCATCACAGTAAAACACCAAATTGATAGCCTAAGATTAACTAACTAATGAAAAATAATTAGTATTAACATTGAATATAATAGTCAATATGGCAAGAAAAATTGATTAATTATCAGCAAAATTAATAAACTATTTTTATATATTTTCGAAAATATTAAGTATAATAAATATAAACATTGATCATCTTAATTATTTTTATTATAAACAAAATTTAACGAGATACATTATTTAGTACCATCATATAAAACTAATAAATATTATTGATTATTAATAGAAGTATATTAATAGCATATGTTAAATATTATTATACTATCTATTATGTAATTTTATTTATCAATAATTGTTAACAAGTAATTTATTATTTAAAATATAAATTAATAAAAAATAAAAATATTTAATTTTATTTTTATGATTATTACATAAAAAATAAAATTTTATAATAGGCTTGATTCATTATTGTATTAATCTAATAAATAGATTTGAAAGATTGTTTTGTTTTGACCGCTAGCTGCTGCTAGAATGCCTATTCGAGGAGAGCAGCACCGAGAAATGAGCAATGAAGGGGACAAGACAAACTTGATCTGTTCTTATCCGCCAAATTACCAAACCACTTGTATTCACCGGTCAATACTAAAGCCAGGTACAAAGTGAAATTATGAAGTCAGCAGCATCCTCACTCCTCTTTACTTCGAAGATTCCCATCTCTCTCCGCCGCCCTCAGCCGTCCGTTATACACCTAACTACTTCTCTTCTCGACAAGAGCAACAGAAACCCCATCAACTTAAAGCCTCTCAGGTTCCACGCCTACACCTCATTTTCAAGGGTAATGGCTTCTTCTTCATCTTTCAAGCCGGAGCAAGCAAGAGTCCCTCCTGCCCTCCCCTTACCCACTCCTCCTGTTACCAAGGTTTGATTTTACCTCCTTTTTCTTATGGATTCAAGGGTGGATCCTTTTCCTAGTGTTCCTCTTCCTGTTGTTGATTATTGTTTTCACCCTCTTTCTCTCTCTAGTTTAAGATAGGGCTGTGCCAGTTGGCTGTGACGGCGGATAAACAGAGGAACATTGCGCACGCTCGTCAAGCGATCGAGGAGGCTGCTGCCAAGGGCGCCAACCTTGTTGTTTTGCCTGTGAGTTTCTTATCTGTCTTTTGCAATGAAATTCGTATCAATGGGTGCTTTACTACTTCTACAACACAAATGCCAGAGGTTTGCTTATTCATTTGTGTCTGGTACAATGCTTGAGAATTGCATGCTTCTGGGTTATTGGCGTGGATCCGGAATCACACAAGTCCTGGGCTTTAGTTAAAACAATAGAGGGTCTCCGAAATTACGAACTCTTTCTTTGACTAACCATAGCAACTGCCTGCATTGAAGATTAATTGTCTTTTATGTGCATTAAAGGAAATTTGGAATGGTCCATATTCAAACGATAGTTTCCCAGTGTATGCTGAGGACATAGATGCGGGCTATCAGTCTTCTCCTTCAACAGCCATGCTCTCAGAAATTGCTCGCCATCTCAAGATCACTATAGTTGGTGGCTCTATATCAGAACGGTCTCAGGGTCGGCTGTATAATACATGCTGTGTCTTTGATAGCAAGGGAAACTTGATAGCCAAGCATCGAAAGGTACTTGCTTGTGCATATCAACATTATGGAAGCATCTGAATTTGAATTCTTGTCTTTACCGGTTTATAGTTTCGCTCTTCAGATGCTTGAGCATTTAGCGCTGCCGAAAGAAGATTTATTAAGTTAGATTGTATAATTTTGACATTTCTTAGTAACTGCAGATACACCTCTTCGATATTGACATTCCTGGGAAGATTACCTTCATGGAATCAAAGACTTTAACAGCAGGAGAGACACCAACTATTGTGGATACAGGTCTCGTCTCCCCTTTGATACATAAGTCAAAGAATATACTTCATTTCTTTTCATACTAGGAATACAAATTGCATCCAGAACAACAGTTTTCAAAACTTAGTAAAAAACTTCTCAGTTATATATGCATAGGGCAATCAGTGACCCCATTACACTTCATTAGAGAAATCATCTTTTTCTGTTCTTGGATTGACCTTCCAATGTTCTCTGCTAAAAATAAGTTTTTGTTAACTCCTTTGTGGCCCCTACTAAATGCCCCGGTAAGCATAACATGGTTAAGTTCCAGTTCATAATCGTCTTCAGCTCAACCCTTCTATATTTTCCACTTCTGGCACTATACCATTGGGAATTGCACTTTTTCAAAATAACATTGCCTCCTTTCTCCAATTAAGATGGAAATAACTACAGGTAAGAGGGCATTAATTCCCGCTTCACCATTTCTCATTTTTAGTATTGTATCATTGTCAAATTGGCGTAAATTTATCTCACCACATTTACTTGGTGGTTTTTCGCTGCTCTCTATTCCTTCTTCAAAGTATCATTTCTATCTATTCCTTCTTCGAAGTATCATTTGGATACCCTTTTATGCCCTAGTAAATAGTAATTACCTGTTCCCTGTGCAGAGGTTGGTCGTATTGGTATAGGTATCTGTTATGACATACGGTTCCAGGAACTGGCCATGATATATGGAGCAAGAGGTTTTTTCTTTAATATTTTCCGCTGATCTGCAACATAATTATCTTTTTCTTGTTTATTTTTTTCATGCTGGTTTGCTGAGATAGATTATGTGAGTGTGTCAAAGCAAAACTGCATTCGAAATATAACCAAAATTGTGGTTGTGAAACACATTGAGAGACAGCATAATTTCTACACATTAACTCATTTGGAGGAAATGCAACAATCTTGTTCACTTTGTAACCTTCAGGAGCAGCATCATGAAAATTGTCATACTACTGAGGAGCTTTACATGTTCAACAAGCAAAGAAATATAGTAGTAAAATCTATGGACCAGGTGAGTAAAGCATGTAGCAACCAGAAAGACATAGGGAGTTAAAAGAGCAAAAGCCTAAGTTCTATAAAGGCAAACTAAGATGCCCAAAAGTCCTGTTCTTAGCTTTTTCCACTTTGATGTAAACTATTAAACAGCAATTTTTAATGCTTGTAGAAACTATTTGCCTGTAAAGATTTTAAAACCTTCAACTTCAGGCAGTCTAAATTCAAAACTTAATCAAAGAATTTTACATCATTTATGTGGGTCTTAATCTGTTTAATCAAGCTATAGTTAGATCTGGATTCTACAGACTTTATTATGCCATTAGAATTGTATTGTTTGTCGTCATGTATTTATTCAGAAACCTCAACTTGTGGGATGATTGGATCCTAGGACCCAATTGATACTATAATAGTCATGTAGATGATTTGATATTCTATCCTAGCAAAGAAATGTTGAGGAATGATGTTCAGAAAAACTTGTGGGATCATTGGATCCATGGACCCAATCCTAAAACAACTTGTTTTGAGGAGATTAGAACTCCATTTATCAGAGTAAGTGTTTGTTACATTTGAGACCTTTCATACTTCTTTCTTAGCAGAAATCGGCATAATTACAATGAAATTTGTAGGTGAAGTAGAGGTAATGTATTTTACAGGCCTCCGTAAATTAGTCCACTGCAATTCTACCTTAATATGCTTCCAAACCTTTGTCTACTCGAAGCTCATAAATGGAGTTATAACCCTGCCAAGTCTGCTCGTCACTTGCTTTTTGTAGTAGTAATATCAACAGTTCTTTTAGTTCTCAAGGTGAGTATAGGCCATGACTTGTTTGGAACTCTTGCTTGGAATTCTTCACTATACTTCTGGACCATATTTTAATGAATATAGACTTTTAGTCTACTGGTTCAGGAATCATTTTTCCTTCAGCTTATTTAATCTTGGTGGCATTAGTTTTATCTTTTTATATTTCTAATTAACTGCAAATTGATGATAGGTGTTCATTTGATATGCTATCCTGGAGCATTTAACATGACAACCGGACCATTACACTGGGAGTTATTGCAGAGGGCAAGGTATTTCCCATTTTATTGTATTGTCCACAGAAAATTGTGCTCTCGTGAGTTCTCATGCTGCAAGTTCAATTGCAAATAGCAGATTTAGGCTTTTCCATGGAAGTCCAGAGAAGAAACTTATGTTGCATTGACACCTAGTGGAATGGATATGCCAGTTATTGAACATTTTATGTACTTCAAATGATAAAAATA
Source organism: Erythroxylum brevipes (assembly GCA_027479065.1). Lineage (NCBI taxonomy): Eukaryota > Viridiplantae > Streptophyta > Magnoliopsida > Malpighiales > Erythroxylaceae > Erythroxylum > Erythroxylum brevipes. The sequence goes on from JANIHY010000008.1 coordinate 60,713,865, forward strand.
TATGCAAGTAGTCTCTGAACGCTACCAGCAACCGATTTATACTAGATGCGGTTAATTTTTCAATGGTTACCTGTTCATAAATTGCAAAGTATAGTTTATTTACTTAGGTATGATGGCGTTTATTCTAATTATCTGCGTTCTATCTTTTTGCAGGGCTGTGGACAACCAGGTGAACTGGCAACCCATTTTCTTCTCTTATGTGAAAAATAGAGTCCTGCAATCAATTTAATATTTGGAAGTTTAAATAAAGTCATGAAGCACTAGAGACTTAACATCTTAAAAGTTGAGAAATTAATATAAAGGAACAGAGTAAGATAAAGTTTTGAGAGAAGCTTTGGGACGAACTGTGATGGTAGAGGGTCGAAGGCTTAAGTTGATTTAGAGCTGAAATATGGTGGCATTGATTATTTTATTATTTATGCAACATTGTTATCTTGATGTATAAGATATTGATAATTTTAAAAAAAGCAATGGTTGTACAGGAAAAAAACAAAGTCTATATTGATTGACTATTAGAATCTGCAATGACTAGGAAGTTTGTATAGCTGCCTGTTGTGCTATGAGAAAATGGAAAGTGCTGAGCGTCCCTTAAGAGATAAAAATTACCTATTTTCAGGCATGGTTGATTGGATATGTAAAAAATTTTATTTCTGAAGACATTTTTTTGAAGGCTTCTTTCTGAATTCCTGGTCTGGGTTGTGATGTATGGTTCAAAACTCGGAAGAATTTACATGCTTAATTGCAGAATTTAATTATACTATTGACCATCACTACTCATTTAGAGCCCAAGACTGACTCATATCCATTCTTTGAAGGAATTCTCGGAACAGGCATAGTTTTGGCCATCTTATTCTCTGTTGATCAAATGTTCTATCTTTGCTTTACTTGTATCTGTGGCTGTTATAAATGTCTTCCTCAAGAATATTTTCTTCACAACTTTTGAGTGGCAGCTATATGTTGCAACCTGCTCACCTGCTAGAGATGCTGGAGCTGGCTATGTGGCTTGGGGCCATTCCACCCTTGTAGGACCAGTGAGTGAATCTCCTATTTGAGGTGACATCCGTCGAAACTTGTAGTAGACAGATTACATTTTTATAATTTATGTGAATGGCAGTTCGGCGAAATCTTGGCTACCACTGAGCATGAGCAGGATATCATTATAGCAGAGGTCGATTATTCACAGATTGACCAGAGAAGGTGATGTATTTCCGGTGTAGCAACTTCATTTTGGAGGTTTTGAATACAAAATCCTTACTCCATACACATTATCACCCTTAACAAGAATCTACTTTGTGCTCAAATAGGACAAGCCTCCCCTTGAACAAGCAGCGGAGAGGGGATCTTTACCAATTGGTGGACATTCAGAGGTTGAATTCTTAAGTCCTTTTGAATACAGCATGTCTCAGTGGGAAAAGGAGGTTTAAATCATTTGGGAGACGAGTTTAGGCTTACAAGAGAGTGTTAATGTTATTTGGTGGAAAAATGGGAAGTGTTGCAGTAACATGGTGGGGCCTAAAGCAGCTCTGGCCATAACACCATCACGAACTTTGGCATTCCATGTTTGCTTCTTAACCAATAATAGAAAGCAGTGGTTCTCTATTTATGTGGACAGACATGATTATTGAAGAAGAGGACATTTGGTTTAACATCCCTAGCGGGCATATGCAAAACCCAAGGCTTGCTCTTTATGTTATATTACTGACAATAGGATAGAATTGTCCCCACGTATATAATAAAATCTATAGCTGGGCTCTTGAAAGAATTCCCAATTGCGAAAGAATTTATACAAGCAATAAAATATTATTTTTACTATTTTATTTACTTCTTATTTTTCAAAATCACCATATAACTCCTTAAATGTTTCTAAATTTTCATATTCGTTCAGCCTTTGTTAAATTATCTATTTTATAAAATATCGTCCTCTTTTCAAATGATAGCTTGTATGGAATAAAATAATGTCAACAGCTACTTGGGTTGTTTCTTGACCTAGAAAAAGTAGTTCTCATCTTAAGCTCAACAGCTACTTGGGGTTGTTTCTTGACGAATAAGTAGGCTTTTGGTAACTTTGTCAAAATGTCAACGGGTTATGTAAGGCTTACATGTATGGGAAGTAAATGAAAAACTAGAAAACTATACGGAAAACACACAAGCTAATGGAGAGAAATCATACATCTTGAGTACTGGTAAAAAACACCTCCTAGTCAAAGGTGAATGTCAGATGGTTTCATATGCACAATCAGTGGACGAAGCGATGGAAGATGAACCTAGTTTACTGGATAATGATTCACCAAGTAATTTGCTGCTGCTATAACTAGACCATGACAGACTTGTTGAGATAACAGAAAGGTTTTATGAGAGTTCCTCTAAACCTAAAAGATGACCAACTAGGAGGAAAACTAAATAGAAGAGTACTCCCCTTAAATGACCATTTTAATATTGAATACAAGATGGTTAAGTGACATTTAGCCAATGATTGAAATACTATAGAATGCTATGATCAATTGATGTACTCTACCTTTATAACTATTAGAGGATCTTAAATTTGTTGGCCAATTTAGTGAATCATTATAATGATATTTTGTAGCTTTTGCTACTATTAATACAATTCCTTTTATTTTTCAAATAAAAACTGTAATATAACCACATGTATTTGACCTAAACTATTACACGGTTAAAGTTACACATATGAGTTAATTGGCCAAAAGATGATTAAAATTGAATTAAACATTAAAAGGAACAAGGTCTACAATAATTATTGAATACAAAGCATATAACAAAACAAAGAACTAAATCAAAGAAATAAATCAAATCAGATAAGAAAACATACACAAAACTAGTAATATACACATCTTACTAGTTTGCAAAGTATGAACAAGACTAAATACAAGCATCAGGGAATAAACTAGAAAATTCAAATATCAACAATTTCATATTCTTCAACTTGTCGTTTTATCATTTTACTTAACTTCTCCTCAAATGTTTTTTTCATTAGATCCTAAGAACCTAATTCATCACTCTCTAGCATAATATTCGAGTGTTTTGTTAAGAAGTTTTAAAGATTCTTTGATTTTTGTTTCTCTCTCTCTCTCTATATATATCATTACTTATTTTAAAAGTTGAAATTGAAGTAGCAATGGCTCAGAGGATGTGAAGATGACATGATGTTGAAGGAATGAGAAGTTGTCTGATCTATAACTAGCAGTTAGTTAGTTAGTGATAGTTATTGTGTATAAAGTTGTAATCATGAACGTACGTAATACACATGCAATCGAAAAATTATCTGATCTATACAGTATCTCAATATCTCTCAAACACTCTCTTCTTTTCTTTCTTGTTAAGCTTTCTTTAATCATTTTTTTGCTAAATAACTCATCAGTTCCCCACAGGAGCTAATCAAATCAATCTTATGTGCGATAGATAACAACTAAAATTGGTGTCAGAGATTTTCTTTCTTGAGGGACCTATGAATGTGTGATTGTGTGAGTTAACTTTCTTGAAGATCCGACGTTGGTCATTATCGTTGGTGATTATTTTTGGAGTGTTGTGATTTAGAGAAGTTCATCAGAGATGGCTGAGAACTTATCTCAAGGCCTACAGCCTCTAGTGTTTAATGGTGAAGGATACGCAGTCTGGGCAATCAAAATGGAAGTGTACAAGCAAGGACAAGATCTTTGGGAACCTGTTGAAGATGATTACACCGTTGAGGTGCCTGCGGAGGATGCAACAATACCTCAGTTGAGGTGGTTGAGGGAGAGGATCACCAAGAAAGTTCAAGCTAGATCATGCTTGTATCAGGCGTTAGCTCAACTTTATGAGAGAGTTTGATAGACTACAGATGAAAGATGGTGAGTTTGTCAAAGTGTATACATAAAAGTTGTGCCAGCTAGCTGATCAGATTGGACTTCTTGATGTTGAATTTAAAGATGAAAGAATTGTACAGAAGTTGCTGATCTCAGTTGCAGAGGAGTATGAAGCAACTATTGCTTCTCTGGAAAATTCCAAGGACATATCTAGTATTAAGCTACCTGAAGTTTTAAGTGCTCTGCAAGCACAGGAGCAGAGACATTTGATGAGGAATGGTGACACTTCAAAGGGTGCTTATAAGGCATCTATAAAGAATGTTGAGCAAGAGAAGTTCAGGAAGAAGTGGTCGAAGGGGGGTTCCAAGGCACAGAAGAATCATAATCAACAAAAGGGGCAATCAAAGGTGCAGTCTGGTGGCAAAAATGCAAAGTATAATTCTTGCCCTCATTGTGGTAAGTCAAATCATTTGGCTTTCAGATGTTAGAAGAGACCTGATGTCATATGTAGAAATGTAATCAGAAGGGCCATATGGAGGCAATTTGTAAGCATTAGTCAAGACACTCTACTGTAGAAGCTCAACTTATCGAAGAAGAGGAACAACTTTTAGTTGTTACCTATGATTTGGTGGAGTCACCCTTGACAAAGTGGATTATAGACAGTGGCTATACAAGTCACATGTCCTCTAATCTTGGTATGTTTACGCAGCTGGATAAATTTTTTCATGCAAATGTCAAGCTTGCAGATGGTCAATGCATTTTAGTGGAAAGGAAAGGAGTATTTGAGATTTGTACCAGAGAAGATCTCAACACAATTTCATATGTTCTTTTTGTGCCTAAGATTCACCAAAATGTCCTCAGTGTGGCATAACTCATTGAAAAGGGGTTTAAGGTGTTCATTGAAAATGATGAGTGCAGAATCATTGATCTAACTGGAAAGAAAATTTTTAGAGTTAAAGTGAAAAATAAATGCTTTTCTCTAAAAATGGAAGATGTTCAACAGATTGCAATGGTTAGTAATGCTCAGGTGACAGATCTTTGGTACAAGAGATTGGGACATTTTCATATGAGAGGACTTGAAGAAATGGCAAGAAAGAAGATGGCTGATGACCTTCCTGTAGAGTTAGGTGATGGATCTCAGTGTACAACATGTTGTAAAGGGAAGCAGGCACGACTCCCATTTCCTAGATCATCATGGAGAGCTAGTGAAACACTACAATTGGTTCACATGGATGTGTGTAAACCAATGCCTAAAGAATCCTTGAGTGGCAGCACGCATTTTTTGTTAATGATTGATGGCTTTATTGTTTTAAAAACAAGGGAGAAGTAGCTTACATCTTCAAAGATTTTAAGAATCTAGTAGAAAATCAGTGCAGCAGGAAAATCAAGTCAGTAAAAACTAACAATAGAGGAGAGTTTACTTCAGAAAAATTTGAGCTGTTGTGTAGAGAAGCAGGGATCAAGCATTAGTTGGCAACATCTTACACCCCTCAACAAAATGGGGTGGTGGAGAGAAGAAATAGAACAGTCATGGAAATGGTGAGATGAATGCTAGAGGAGAAGGGACTACCTAAGAAGTTTTGGGCTGAAGTTGCACACACAGCTTGTTTCCTACTGAATAGGCTATATACCAAAGTTCTTGATGGAAAGACACCATATGAGATGTGGTGTGGGGGGAAGCCTAAGCTCAAGAATCTCAAGATCTTCTGAAGCCTATGCTATTCTCATGTACCACAAGTCAGAAGAAGTAAATTGGACAGCAAGAGTGAACCTGTTATCTTTGTGGGATATTCAGAAATTACAAAAGGGTATAGACTCTATTTCCCTTATCAGAATAAAGTCAAGGTGAGTAGGGATGCCCTTTTCCTTGAAGATAAACAATGGAATTGGCAGAGGTCAGAATAAGTGCCAATAGCAGGATATATTGAGCAACATGTCAAACTCTATACAAGTATGCATTTCACTGATCCTTCTATGATTGATGATGAAATTTTTGAAGATGAAAATGATGATGAAAACCAAGAAGAAGATATTGATCATGTTTTTGTGAGAGGAACAAGAAGTTTGGCAGACATCTATGAAAGAAGCAATGCAGTTGTATGTGAACCTGCTCATGTGTAGGAGGCTTTGAATAATGCAAAATGGAAATGTGCAATGCAGGAGGAGTTAGACATGATCCATAAAAATAAGACCTAGAAACTTGTTGACAGATAATTGGTCTTAGGTAGGTGTTCAAGCTCAAAATGAATCCAGATGGCTCTATAAGTAGATATAAAGCACGTCTAGTGGTGAAGCGATATGCATAGATTGAAGGGGTAGACTTCAGTGAGACCTTTGCACATGTGGCAACGTTAAAAACAATAAGATTGATCTTGTCTTTAACTGCAGAAAAGGAGTGGGAGGAGCATCAAATGGATGTTAAATATGCCTTTTTGAATGGAGAATTACATGAAGAGATCTTTGTGGAACAACTAGAAGGCTTCATCATCAAAGGAGAAGAAGGAAAAGTATACAAGTTGAACAATGCCTTATATGGGTTGAAGCAAGTACCAAGGTGCTGGTACTCGAAGATGGATAACTTTTTTACTGCAAATCAGTTTTCAAAGGAGCAGCCGTGAACCCACACTCTATATAAGAGTTGAAGGAGGCCATGTAGCTGTAGTTTTTGTTTATGTAGATGATTTACTCTTAACTGGAAGCTCAAGTATTCAAATCAGCAATTTGAAGCTTCAGTTTAGGAGTACATTCGAGATGATTGATCTTGGCTTAATGAAATATTTTCTGGGTATGGAGTTGAATCAAAAGAAAGGACAGATCTTTGTGAGCCAGAAGAAGTATATATGTGATGTGCTCAAGAGATTTCAGATGGATCAATGCAAAACAGTCTTAACTCCTATGTGTCCAAAATAGAGTTCTGCAGAATGGTGAGCATGAAGAGATTGATAGCAGGAGCTATAGAAGCATGATTGGATGCCTCATGTATATCACTGTTACTAGACTAGATGTACAATTTGTTGTGAGTGTACTTTCCAGATTCATGAGGAATCCAAGGAAGTTGCATCTAATTGTTGTTAAAAGAGTCTTGAGGTATCTCAAAGGTACCTTGGATTATGGACTATGATATAAGAAGATTGGAACATGCAATTTGAAATGTTTTATGGATAGTGATTGGGGAGGTTCTTTGGAGCACATGAAGAGCACTACAGGATTTTGTTTCACTCTCGGATTAGCTTGTTTTTCATGGAGTTCTAAGAAGCAAGAAGTGGTGGCGTTATCGACAGCTAAAGCTAAGCTAGTTGCAGCCACTTCAGCAACAAAACAATTTGTTTAATTGATACAAATAGTGCCAGATCTTGCAGATATTTTGATTCCAGCGAATGATGACGCTATAGCTTCAATCCGAATAATTCTTAACAAAACAGACGATCTGGGTTAGGAAGCTACTTTCGAATTTGCAAATGATTGTGAAGAATCCTACGTTAATGTATTTTGATAATCAAGCAGCCATTGCCATCTCAGTGAATCCGGTGTTTCATGGAAGGACTAAGCACTTTAATCTTAGATACTATTATTTGAGAAATGTGCAGCAAGATGGTAAAGTGAAGCTAGTTTTTATAAGGACAGAGGAGCAGATGGCTGATTTGTTTATGAAGGCATTTCATGTTTCAAGATTTGAATGTCTTAGACGGCTAGTTGGAGTAGAGTCGAATACTCTGAGCCAAGGAGGAGAATGAAGTAGTGATGGCTCAAAGGATGTGAAGATGATGTGATGTTGAAGGAATGAGAAGTTGTCTGATCTGTAACTAGCAGTTAGTTAGCTAATGACAGTTATTGTGTATAAAGTTGTAATCATGAATGTACGTAATACATATGTAATCAAAAAATTCTATGATCTATACATTATCTCAATATCTCTCAAACACTCTCTTCTTTTCTTTCTTGTTAAGCTTTCTTTAATCTTTTTCTTGCTAAATAACTCATCAGTTCCCCACTGGAACTGATCAAATCAATCTCATGTACGATAGATAACAACTACATAAATATATTTTTATATATCAAAACACTCAAATATTCTGCTAGATCTTAAGCTTTATGCCCATTCCACAAATTCATCCTAATCATATATATTTATACATATATTTGTGATCATGTGACATAAAAGATTACATAAGATTTAAATTTTAGTACATAAGCTCAAGGAATACACATCATGGTTTCATTGACTTTGTTACATAGAGAGCAGTATAGGTTGATAGATACATAATATTTAAGCTTGTTCTTAATTTTTATTCTTCCTTTAAGAACAAGTCAAAGGATAAAACCAATTTTGGTAAACTTTTGGATTCTCAAACCAATATAGACTAGCCATTTGATTGAATCTTCTAACTTTGAATTAGGAATGTAATCTGGTAAATTATTGATTATTGTTGCAAAATATCTAGAGAGGTGTGCTGGTTAATATTAGGTGTTCCCTTCCATAATTGCTATTAGTTTAGTGCTTTCAAGAATAATTTCTTTTAAGAAGTTGAATTGTGATAACGTGTATAAAGGCCCAAGTTGGTTTCAATTATCAAATCAAGTTTTTTAACCATTGCCAATCCTAAATTCAAAGAACTTCTATACTTGCTCCCTCATCTTCAATATTTGCTTAAGTGTCCATAATATGCTTTCTTTGGTTTTGACATGCTAGAAATTCTCCCTTAAGAAAGTGTGAGTGGATCTATTTCACCAGTAGATATTTCTTATCTATATAGAGCTTCTTATTGTTTTGCTTCTTTCCCAATCTAGAGGAAGTTTTTGATTAGTTCCTCTATTGCTTTTATGATGTTAATAGGCAATGACAATATTGAGCTCTAATATGCCTAAAGATTACTCATAATTGAATTTATTAGCTGCATTCTCCCCCATAAGAATGGAATTAATTATTCCAATGTTAATCCTCTTTTATAAGGAATTAAGAAGGGCTTGACAATCTCTAATTGTTAGTCTTATGGTTGTGATAGGAATATATAAGTGCTTAATAGGGAATTGAGCACTTTTGAGACGTGTTTTTCGGCAAGGTAAGTATTGATATTTGGAGTTCCAAATGAGAGATAAAGCTACTCTTATGTGTGTCGATTGTGAGCTATGACAATTTTTAAACTCCTTTATGGAATTTCAAAATACTTGAATTGAAACCTTATTAGCTCCACACATAAGCAGTAAATCATTTGCAAATGAGAGGATACAAATTTTAAGTTTATCATATTTATAACAATATTTGAATCATCTTTCTCTTCCAATTTTCCATACTATCATTCGGGCTAATGTCTCTATTCAAAGGATGAATGTATAAGGTGATAAAAAGTCACCTAATCTTAAACTCTCGACTTCCTTGGACAAACTATTAAACTCCTCAATGCTGAGAATATTATAAGAAGTTGTCAAGATATATTGTTACGTATTTAAGGTATTAAGTTAGGAATCCAAAAAGTAGAAAAGAGAGAGTAGATAAAATTACAACTTATAAAATAAAAAGTGAAAGTCTACTTTCAAAGTACAACTTTTGATTTATTTACTTATGGTGGTTATTTTAAATATTTCCTTAGCAATTAGGATATTGTTACCTATGTTTCTTCCATAGATGAAAACCCTTTGGTATGGATTAACCAAGTCTTAATGCAAGCAGACTAGAAATAACTATATAAATGACATTATAAAAGATTATAGGTCTATAATCAATCAAAGATGAGTAATTTGGTACTTTAGAGAGATTCAATTGTGAGTTCTATTTAGCTTGCCAAACATTTTCCTAATTGAAAAGAATTCCTAAACTATTATTGTGAAAGTTTGACCACGTAAACTTTAGGTTTTTGTATAATATTTTATTATTATATCATAATTTTATTAACATTTATTTAACTATTAATATCAATATAATTATATTTTATTAGAAATGATAATGAAACATTAAACGAAATTTTGAGATAAATAAGCTTATTAATTAATTAATTTAATATCTTATGTAATACTTATTGAGGGTGAGCCTTAGAGTAACTAGTAAAGTTGTTCCTTTATGATCATAAGGTCACAAGTTTAAATAGTGGAAACAATTTCTTTGTAAAAATACAAAAAAAAAGTTGCATACATTATGACCTCTTCCAAACTCCTATAAAGCGAGAGCCTTGTGCATTGAGTATATTGACTTTATCTTATGTAATACTTATTAATAAAAAATAACGATAAATTTATTTTAATTTTCTTAAATTTGAATAATTAAATAATTAAAG
>JANIHY010000008.1:60724183-60735110 GCA_027479065.1 Erythroxylum brevipes
ATTAATTTTGTTATTAATTAATATTATGTAATTTAAAATTATTTATGTAACTAATATTAAAACTAAATTTTAATTAAAAATCAAAACCACTTTTTTATGATTTTATAAATTATAAAAATAAATAACTAAACTAAATTTCATTAAATTTAAATGGAGAGAAAGAAAATAAAATAGAATATATCCATTAATTTTAAAATCAGTAAAGTATTAAAATCAAAACCTTATGTCCCTACTATTTCTTACACTTAACAAAATAATTAGCTTGATTTCGTAAATGAAAGTTATTTCATGATATTGATCAACACTAAATCTTAGTGAGGGGATAGAAACTCATCATGGCCATTAACTCCATTAAGTGAAATGGATGCTTAATTTATTTTAGGGTTAATTATCAAAAAAAGCCCAAACTTTTCTCAATTTTTTAATTATAGCCCAAACTTTAAAAAATAACAATAAAATGCCCAATCTTTTAATTTTTTTTTTCCATTCTAGCCCAACTTTGGTCTTATCGATATTTTTGTTAATATGACATTGCCACGTGTCAATGACCTTCATTAATTAAATATGTAGCCTGTCTAATTAATGAAACAACATCGTTTCTTGATGATAGTAAAAAGATGTCGTTTAAACAACACTGAAACGCAATACTTCCTCCTCATCGTTCTCACTCAATTTGTATCCTAAAATCCCTAGCTTTTCTCTCACTTACGCACAAAATCACTCTCACCCTATCGTTGTCAATTTGTAACCTATCCTAACTTTTCTCTCACTCACAATCACCCAGTCATCCTCAGCACTTTTCCCATTGCCAAAATGTAACATACCACTCCCATAGAGCATATGAAAATGTAACTCTTTTCATTTTAACTTTATCTCTCTAAGTTTAAAACCTCTAAACGCTCTCCCTTCTCTCTAACCAACTTCCAAATTTCCACTTTATTTCAACTTCCACCTACTTGCAGTCTATTATACCGCACATTAAGCAATCAACAAAGCACAACCAATCATCAGGGAGAAATTAAGTCTCGGTCCGAGGGTAAAGGAAAAGGGAGGTGGATTTTAGAGCACCCTTCCCAATCTATACAGAGGAGGAAGGTATTTGATTCCAATCCCTTAGTGTTAAATAGATAGTAGTCCTTAAATACTTTGAGTTTGCTACACTTGATAGGCTAGAATTGCGAGATAGGTTTGAGAATTTAGTAAATAAAATCCAATATAGCAAGTTTATACATGTCCAATATCCTGTTTACTAGGAACTCACCATCGAATTCTTTACTTCCTTTTAGTTTCGAGCCTAATAACCTTAAGGAAATGTGGTTTAGGTTGCAGGGATAACCTTATGAGCTAGACATTCAAATTATGCATGATATTTGCAGTTTCTCTAATTCTTCCATTGTCAATCAGCACGATGACTTTAATGCTTCTCGTTTTTTGAATGATCTCATTAGGTTAGAACAATTTGATGTCAAGAATTTCCACAACAACATTATACGAAGTCATGAGCACTTGTTGCTACATAAATTCATGTGTCAAATGGTTTTTGACAAATCAGAAACTAACAAGTACTCAACAAAGGAACTTTTTCTATTGTGGTATATGGATCATAGCATCTTAGTGTGCATCTAGACACATATTATGAATGCTATTGTTGTGACTCTACGTAAGAGGAGTAACCATTTGGGTATGGGTTACTTGGTTTCTACCATTGCTAAGTACTATGGTGTGGATTGTAGTGGTCTAATCGTCTACCTCCCTGATTTTCTAAATCACCATCACTTGTGATGTGCTGAAATCCTAAAGTCCCATAATATGGAACTCTGGGAAATCAGTCAAAAAACTCATGTGAAGAGGACTCGACTAGCGAGTTATGGTGCAATGTCACCTTATCAGGAAAAAGAGGACTTGACTAGCGAGGAGTTCGAAGAGGAAGAAGACACAGAAGAATTTGGTTAGAAGAAAGTGCTCGATACAATCTCTGCCAACAGCAAAGCAATTATTGACTCACTTGTGGAAAACTCTAGAAGGATGAAGGACATGGCCTAAACACAATAATGTCAGAGTCAGAATATATGCCGGATTCATCGATACTTCGAGGCTCAAGGTGTACAACTGCCACCTCCAACACCATCCCTACCTCCATCACCCTAGGGCTTTGTTTCTAACCCTTTTCTTTTAACTTTGGTTTTTGTTTTATTTTATGTTGTACATTCCATATGTGTTTTTTTATGTCTCATTCTCACATTGAGGACAATGCGTTGTTCAAGTGTGGGGAGGTTTATGTGTTTTGCTTTGAATGTGAATTTTGCATATTGTTATATTAGTGTGTTTAGGTTGCATATTATGAATTGTGTAAATTTATCGATGGCTTAGATGGATTGAATTTGATTTAATTTTGAACATAATTTATTAGGTTGTGAAGAGTCATTAGCTCATGAAATTAGTGATCTAATTTATTTGGCAAAAATATACAAGTTAATTAGGATTTAATGTTAGTTTATCACCTTATAATTTGTCACATTCATTCATAATTTTAGGTCTTTCAACTACGTAGATTTGTTAGTATTTTTTCATAAAAACGAGTAGGTAAAGCAACAAGGTAGGCATTTAAAAAATGTGTTTGCAAATTTTAAATAAATAACTATTCCGCTAGCCTTCGAGTTATGAATAGAGATGTTAGCCTGTTAAAAACATGGTGTAGCCGAGTAATCGGATTGAAACACATCATAAATGTGTGCCTCCACGTCAAAAGGCTAAAATGAAATTTCAACCAAGCAACCTAATAAAAACATGACTTAGTTGAGTAACCGGAACAACATTCATCACCAATGTTTTCTTTCGTGTAAAAAGACTAGGTCTATGTCCATAAAAAATAATAAAAAATATTTTCTAATAAAAACCTACCAAACTTGTTAGTAGCTTAACTTTTTATGAAAATATACTTAGGAATAGTTATAAGTTTGAATGACCAAGTAATTATTGATGTGTGTGTAAAATTCAAAGGGGTGAATAAACTTGACATTTAAGTTTTAATTAATATGTATATTTAGTCCAGAGCACATAGATGAGAATTTTGCATGTTAATGATATGAAACAACTAGAATTATTGTGTTTAAAGTTAAATTTATTTCATGAAGTTGAAGTCATTGTCTCATTATTGCATTATGTGCTTTGTAATTTTGTGTTGTTTGTTGTTTTGTTTGCTTGGGGATAAGCAAACGTTTAAGTGTGGGGATGTTTATAATTGTAAATTGCATCATATTTTAGGGCATAGTTTGATATATGTTTAGTTTAATTAAATCATTTAGTATGTGTTTTGGCCAGAATTGTGTTAGTTCGTTAATTATTTATGTTTTAAGTATTTTAAGGGTTCGTAAAATCTTTTAAGCTTAAATATTATATATTTAGGTACTTTGATGTGTTTGCTAGTGTTTCAAGGTCAACATCTAAGAACGGAGGAGTTTTGAAGACATTCAGGTCAAAACAACGACCTCAGGACACAATCGTGACAGACTCTAGGTTTGGCCCATGATCGTGGCTTACAAGTCATGATCGTGACAGAAGCTCAATGAATGGCCCACGATTTAGGCCTGCATGCCACGATCATGACAGAAGGCTCAGATGTGAGCCATGATCATTGCCTGCGTCGAGCAGAAGCATAGACACTCAAAAACTTTATTTTTCAAGGCATTTTTTAACCTTTTAGACCAAAAAAAAACCCTAGGTTTACCCAAAACATAAATGACTTTAAAAAACAAAGAGAGACAGAGAAAAGGGAGATGCAACCACTGTTGAAAACCATGAAGAGAGAAAGAATAAGAGGAAGAGAAGAGGAAAAAGGAGGAAGAAGAAATGGTCTCGACATGCTTCCCGAATTAGGAGGTTTTTCGATGTTGCTACCTTCTTAGATCGTCCATTTTAAGTGTCTATTTCTTTTTCATTTCAATATTTTTCATGTATAAAGTTGAGATGGATTGATCATGATAGATAGTAGAATGATGATGTTGTTCTAACTCTCCTTCAGGATTTATTTTGATTTAATGATAATCTAGTCGATTGTGTTTATTAGATTAATGTTATTTATAGTTGCTTAAATGATTATGACATTATTCCATAACACCTAGTGATTATTGAACTGAAATTACTTAAGATACTCACTTTGACTCATAGGTGATTTTAGGCAAAATTTGGAAGCAAAGAAGTTAAAGTGAGCTGAAAGCGCGATATTTAGGCCATTTTCTGAAGAATAATTTTCACTTGTCTTTATGGAGCAAGAAGAAGAAAACTAAAAGATAAGAAGAAAAAAATGAAAACATAAAGAAGTTTCTCACGAATGTTTATGGAAATTTGATTAACAACCCATGCAATATGAAATTCATGGAAAATAAAAGGAAAGGATGGTGTGGTTTTAAAGATCACAACCCGATGGTCCCGAGTTAAGAGTTATTCAAGATAAACTGTCATCTAAAGAGAGTGAGGGGTTCAGATTGAGAGAAGACAGGTTATTAGTTTTTAGAGGTAGAGTCTATGTGCCAAATGACCAGGGACTCAGGTGAGATATCTTGGAGGAAGCTCATAGTTCGGCTTATGCTATGCCTTCCTTGTCAACAGATTAAGGCAAAGCATCAGAAACCAGCAAGTATGTTACAGTCTTTACCTATTCCAGAATAGAAGTGGGAGCATGTAACAATGGATTTTGTAGTTAGATTACCTAGTACATCAAAGGCTCATGATGCTATTTGAGTTATAGTGGATAGATTGACGAAGTCTGCACATTTTCTGCCTGTCCACACAATTACTCATTGGAGAAATTGGTAAAGCTATACATCGATTAGATTTTGAAACTGTATGGGATGCCAGTTTCTATAATATCATATAGGGATTTGAGATTCACCTCATGATTTTGGCTGAAATTTGAGGAATCTTTGGGGACTAAACTGAAGTTTAATAATGCCTTCCACCCTCAGACCGATGGTCAGTCAGAGAGGGCCATTCAGACACTGGAGCACATGCTGAGAGCATGTCTAATGGAATTCCAAGGAAGTTGGGACCGACACTTGCTTTTGATAGAGTTTGCTTATAACAATAGTTATCAAACAAGTATCAATATGCTACCATATGAAGCACTTTATGGTAGGAAGTATAGGACATCTCTGTGTGGGGATGAAGTTCGTACAACCAAAATCGAATGAGTCGAATTGATAGAAGTCACCACTTAGAAGATAAAAACCATTTGAGAGAAGATGAAAGTCGCCCAGGATAGTCAAAAGAGATACGTGGATAAGAGGCGATGGCCATTAGAGTTAGTAGTTAGTGACATGGTTTTTCTTCGGATATCATCATGGAAAGGTATTACCAGATTTCAGAGCTGAGGGAAGCTGAACCCTCGATATATCAGATCTTTCTGTATCCTGGAGGGTGTCAGGACTGTGGCATATCGTTTGGAATTGCCACCGGATTTGGATAGGATCCATAATATGTTCCATGTCTCGATGCTTAAAAAGCATTTACTAGATCCATCTTATATTTTGGAGACACCCCCAGTAGAGCTAAAAGAAGACCTGAGTTTTGAGGTGAAACCAGTTCAGATTTTGGATCGATAGATAAAAAGATTATGTAGCAAGGAGGTATCCACGGTTAAAGTTCTTTGGAAGAACGACAAGGTCAAGGAGATGGCTTGGGAACTTGAGCATACTATGAGATGTCAATACCCCCCATTTATTTGTGTCCTCGACTTAGGAGTTTCGAGGACGAAAATCTTTTGAGGGGGGAGTACTTGTAACGCCGAACTCTTTGAGCCCTTTTGTATTGATCTGTACTTGGAGATGCTACTGTATGTTAATATATACATGGTTGTATATGAGTTCAAAGATGTATTTTAGTCCTATGGATATATATGTAATGATTTATAATATTATATGCCCTCACATAAACTTAGAGTTTTTTGGTATGCGAAATCTTGGAGATTTACAACATATAAGCTTCTAAGTGTGTAAAACTGAGTCCATTGGATGGATATGACCATAATGGTTAAGTTAAATGTGTTCTAATGCCTTAGAGGTGATTAGACAAGATTTATAGACTTATTGGACACTTAGAAAGCTTAATTGGAAAAGTTGATGTACATATGGGCTTATTTGCAAATTGTCAAAAGTTAAAGGACTTAAACGTAATTTTTCAATTATTGGAGGACCAATATGTAATTTTATAAATTTAAGGGGCTCAATTATTATTTCCAAAAGTCCATGGACTAAAATAAAAATAAAAGTTTTGGGGATTTCTAAACTTTGGGCTTAATTGCAAATTTAGGAAAGTTTAGAGGTTAAAATGGTAATTTCATAAAACCTAAGGGCAAAATGGTAAATTCACCATGTTTAGTCAAAAAAAGAGTCAAATTCTAGACCCTTCTTCATGGTGTTGCTATAACATTAAAACACTTTGTTTTAATTAAAAGAAAGGAGAAGAAAGGAGAAGAAAGGAGAAGAGAGGAGAGAAAGAAAGAAGTTTCAGTCATCACCATATTTCACCCTACGTTTTGATTCTTCAACCTCAATCAAGGTTTCAAAGATAATTTGGGGTCAAGGAACTCAAATCTATCATTAGGTTCAACAAAATCTCAAAGGATTTGAAGATATCATTAAAGGAAGGTTTAGGTAAATTTTGTCTCATCTCTTCTACATTATGAATTTGAGTTTAGTGTTAAGATATGTTGTTCTCAATGCTTGAATATGCATGAAACATGGTTTAGATGAATGAAATGTGCCATGGAGAGGGTTTTTTAACTCAAAACCAAAACTGTCCCCTTTAGGAGAAACTTTGTGAAGTTTTGAATATCTTTTAAAATTGATGGTCTAAATGAATTCTATGGTATTAATTATACATGTATGATGTGAATTGATGATGAAGAATGAAGAAGATGTGTGTTGGTTAAGTTCAGGTCGAAATGATGTAGAAGAGGTTGATTAATGTAATGAGTTGTACAATTGATAAAATGTAGCTTAAATGATGGAAATTGATTTGAATGGAGTGGTGGAATGTGTCATTCATTAGAAGTGTTACTATATGACATAATAGGAACTCGTATCCAGTATTGTTGACGCTAAAAGAGTGTATACCATTCTTTTGAGGTGTGTTGGGGAAACTGTATTTCTTAAATAGGATTAGAACATCCTAAGACAATACTGGATACGAGTTCCTATTATGTCATATAGTTGTGTCACACATAATTGTTTTGGCTTATTCTGATATTTGTTTTTTACGAGATTTGATTTATACATCTGATGTTTTTATGCATTTGTATACTAGAACTAGAACTGGAACCTATGTCCACCGGATGGGTGATTAATAGGCTGGGCCTATGTGATTCCTAACAAGTATATGATGAGGCATGGGCTAGGCCTATATATTTTTATATCATGTATATTCAGTTTATAGGTTATCTACACCGTCTTGATATGACCGAATTCAATTTGTGTTATATGTTTCCTGCTCACTGAGTACCTAGTGTACTAACCCCCCTTCGCTTTCCAACCATGTAGGTTAAGTTAGTAAGTTTGAAGTTTTGAGTGGATCATGTGGTCTTTTGACATTTTTAGGGTATTACCACACATGGGTAATTTCTTATTTTGTATTTTTGTTGTCTAGTGGCTCATGAACTGTGTTTATGTACATATGCTTTATGATTTTGTAAGATAACTTTTGATTGCCTTGTGTTTTATAAATAACTTTATGTATGAATCTTTTGATACTATTGTTGAGATTTCCTTGAGTGGACTTTAAAGTCCTAAATTTGTAGTTGGTTGTGAATGTAGAAGTGTGTTTAAAATTGTTTGCAGGTTTTGGGATTTTTAAAATTAAACCGTTGTGCTACCCAAATTTTTTTAAAAAATAATTAGAAAAAAGATATTCAATTAGCCTTGCATAGTCGGATTAAGCATACTTTGAGTGTCCTTAGCCTGATTATAAGGTAGTTTTCATGGGCCCGATGTGGTACCAGGTTGTGACAGATAGGTTATAAAAAGAATAGAGGGAGCGTAAAAGCATAATAGGAGGGTTTCAGCTGAGGTATAGCGTAGGGGATGAAGCATTTTCTTAGGAGATACCTATGAAGAGCTAGACATCCCAACATCGGTTCGGACGTGACATTGATGCTGACAACCCAAGTTAAGTGTATTTCAGTGTTTTTGTTGTTTCTTTCTCTCATTAGAAATTGATTGTGTTATCCTACGTTAATTGATTTGGGCTTTGTGTTTGGATAATCATATTCTCATTATTGTTTGGTTATTTGTGTATGAACCCATTGGGTATTGTGAAAAGATGATTTTAATTCATTGAATCGTTCATTTATAAACCCATTACTAGAATTTCAATATAATCCATAATTGTTATGTTGAAATTCATGTGTAGCAACTAATGATTCATAATCATTAGGGATAACATGACCTAGGTTAAATGACACATCGTATATAGTTGTTTCCTTGAGTAATAGGTTTTCCTAATTTGTAATGCTACTGCCTAGTTGAATGTAGAGATCATATTCTAGGTTATTTGGTAGTTAGGTTTAATTAACGATCATATCTTGATTAAGCACTACTTAAAGAAAAACTTGGGTTAATAATTAACCCGCGATTAATAATTGCTAGGAGAGGTTTGAAAACAACAAATCAATAAAATATGTTTAACTAGGGTGTAGGTAGAGTTAGAACCAAAGAACTGGATCCTTACTGAATTCTCCACTTTTATCATTTTTCGCACGTTTTCTTTAATTTGTTTTTATTAATCTAGTTTCATTTTATTTTCCTGTTTGAAAAATCCAAAACCCCTCTAAACCTAAACATCAATTAATTTCATTTCAATAACTTTACACATACTCTATGTGGGATCGACCTAGACTCACCACTACTATAGTAGTAGTCTAGTTTTTATTTTGGTTGGTGTTACAACACAGGGTGTTCTAGTTTTTGTTTATGATTTTAATTGGCCTTTTGTATATATTTGTTCGTAATTGGTTTCTTTTTAGTTATTTCGTGATCTTTTCATTTTTTGTTACATGTTTGTGATTAAAATGTTTTTGATATGGACGGAAGCAATTTCTTTTATAACTCATATTCTCAATCCTATAACAATTTTTGGACTGATCAACCTAACTTTTGTTATGGATGTGATAATCATCAGAATTACTTCCATGATAGTTTGCAGGACTTACAATAGTTCTCGAACATACTAGAAGTTTCTCATTACAACTCAGGTACACCTTTGGACAACTATATCGAGACCTATAAAGCTAACAATCTTCAATTTCAATAGGGTATTTAGCAATTTCAAGAGAGTCTACAGCAGACCCAACAGGAGATCCAACAATTCCAGCAAGATGAAAGACAATTTTGGTCTAATTTTCAAAATTGGGAGAGTCAGCAAAACTCAGATTCATCCTTGGAAGAATTAGTGGACGCCATCAATGCTAACATTTTGTAATTTTAGCAAGATGAAAGGCAATGTTGGCGCAATACAAGGTGTAGCGTCCAAAAATAGGAGAATTAACAACATTCAGGTACATCTCTTGAAGAACTGATTAATATTATGAATACTAATGCATTGCAGTTTCAACAGGATGTACAACAACTATTGTAACAGTTTTGGTAGGAAGTAAGTTTTTGATTCCATAACCTAACAAGCTGAATGGGTAAGATGGTAGCAAGAATCAACTATCTGGAATCACAAATGGAAGAGGAGCAGTCATGTGAATCCGAGGAGTAACCAATGGACATTAGTGTAGAAACCTTACAAAGTGATGAGGAACTTGAGAATTTTGAGATGACTACTCAAGGAATTGCTTTTGTGGAAGAAGTTGAGGAGTATCTTGAAGAATAAAAAGATACATCTTTTAGTTTGGAGGTAAAAACTGAGCTCATAATTATTGTTGAGACTGACTCTTTACCTTACCTATCAAGTTAGAGGAATTAAATAGGGAAGGAAAAGGCAAAGAGATGTTCTAAATATTTATGGAGTGTACGAACTCAGTCGAGATTGAGAATTTGAGGATAGGGAAGACACTGAATAGGGATGATGATCAACTAAGGCCCTATTCGAAAATATCCCGCATAGAAGCGGCACTAATTGTAGTAAAGAAAGCTATAATTTTTTCACATGAGGAAAGTATGGAGTCGAGCCAGCGACCTTAAACCAAGACATTTCATGGCAGGCAACCCAAGAGAAGTAAATTTCTTTTCTTTACATTTTTGCATTTCTTTTTATATGCATGGGTGTTCTTTGTTGGTTTGTTTTTTGCTTGTTTTAAGTTTCCAATCAAAATGAGAGAAAGAATAAAACAAACAAAACAAACATTTTCTTGTTTTCTATTGCTTCTAAGATTATATAGTCATGAGTAGATAATGAATTGAAAAGAGAATTTCATAACAATTTTAGCATGTATTTTTGCTTTTGTGATTGCTCAATGTGCATTATCTTTAAAAGATTAGTCACTAGTGGTAGACAAAGCCAGTGAGATTTTAAGCCTTATTAGATTGACACCTTCATTTTAGTGTTATTGTCTTTTGATAACGTGTGACCTTCATGACATGTACTGAATTTCTATTTGAGACCACATTTTATTCACATACATTAACATGGAAATGATTAGGCATTCTTTATTTTTTAAAACTACATTAGCCAAATAGCCTACCCTATTAATATGGTTTTTCCCTTGTTAACCCCCTTTGAGCTTTATACCTTTCTTTTTGTATAAACCACATTTTATACTTTTAAACTTAACCAAATGTCTTACCTAAGTCACAAAGCTAGTAGAGCATTTGTGATTGGTGAGTTTATGAATGTACAAAAGTGTAAGTGTGCGGTGTACATATTTGTGGGTTAGTTAATGTTGGGATGTTTTGTTATGTCTTGTCATTGAAATTCCCATGTTAATGTAGTT
>JANIHY010000008.1:60742991-60756468 GCA_027479065.1 Erythroxylum brevipes
ATAGATAATTAAACTTAAAATGATAAGAAAGAAAAAATAATAAAATAAACTCTCAAGTGTGACACCTGTGACACTTATGTCATGCTTATGAAAAAAATGTTTGACAAATTGCATATTGATTTTGTGTTGAATTAGATTATCTCATTTTATCTAATTTATCAATTTAAAAGAATAAAATCTATAATTTTTGGTAATTAATATACAATTTCCTTTAATATAATATTCTATTAAAAGGCAAGAATGAATCGCTCATAAAATCTTACCTTGAATTTGAAGTAAAATTATGAATATTGGAGACTCTCACTTTTGTGTCCTCAACATATTTTCAATGTGGTCAAAATCTGTAAGAGCAAGATGCAAACAAAGACACGCCTTCTGTAATCGATCGTCCGTAGTAATCATTTAGGTTGATAGACGTCAAAATCTGTTTCCTTGAAAGGCCAAAAGCAAGAAAGAAAAATCAATGGACAGAAGCGGTAAGTTTGTCTTAGAAAGAACAAAAAGAAATTTTCCAGATAAACTACTCTAGCTTTTCAATTAATTTACAAGAAGTTATATATATATATATCATAAGGAAACGAATATACATATTATGCTATGAAACAGGGAAAGAAAACCCTAGCTATATCCTCTACTAGGATATTAAAGCGACCCACAGGCGGGTAGTGATACCAATATATATCAAGATCTAAAGACCTGACACGGTGCGCTAGTCAATCCGCGGCTCGATTAGCCTCTCGGTATATATGCCTGGCTTTTAGTATAAATTAACTCTGTTTGGCTTATGAGTAAGCAAGATCTAAGATACTTTAATAAAAAAATTATTTCTTGATTTGAAGTGGAAGTGTTTACTAAATTATGAAATATAAAAGTTACATGACCTAGTAAAACTAAGACCAATTCCATCAATTGAATTGTAACTATGGAACATTTCAATGGGTCCTACTTTGAAGATGAATCAATGACTTACAAAATAATAAATTTAAAATGAAAAATAAATTAAAATTTTCACGCTTATTTTGATAGACAAGAAAGAATAGCAATTAATCAAGCAAGTCGCCTAAAGATCGAACAAAACTTAAAAAAGAATTGATACATTTAAATTTGAGTTTAATTTAAATTCGACTTGAAAAAAGAGAATATGATTTTGAGTTATACTCAATATAAAAAAAGTGAACTCAAATCCGAACTTATCTGTCAGTTAGATTTAAGATATTTTTGGATGGTATTTCAATTCAAATTATATTGTTGTATTGATATATTCTTATATTTGGAAAGGAAAAAAAAAGCTATAACCAATTCCTAATTATAAATAATGACTTTTTTTGTTCATTGCCAAGTTTTGAAAAAATCAAACAAGGTTCATTGGAAATTGAAAATGAGATACTTAAGACCAGCTCTGGACAACATTCATGAAAATGTGCAACATGTGCTTAAAATGAGAACAACCTTCATATATGACCTTTCTCTATTATTACGTGCTCCATTGAAGTTAACTACGGGGATGATAGAGGAAGGTGATATAGGCTATTCGAGGGAAGGATATCCCTTGTCGTGAAATGGTTGAATATCAGCGAACCAGAAACAAAAAAACATGTGGTAGTGTCAAGGATTATGGAAGCATCTCCCTCGTACCATCCTGGTCTGTAAGGCATTTGTGGGGTTTAAATGTCCACGAAATCAATTATCCCTCCTTTTCAGCTTACTTGATGATGTTGCATGTTTCTTGTACCATGTACAAATTAGCAAGATGGGCACTTACGTGTTGAATCATATGAATATGAAAGTTTGAATGGTCTTCCATTTGATATTCAATATTTCTTTCTCATCAGTAAATGATCTTCCACGTCATTATATAATGATGAAAGAGGTGATCAAGTGGTTAACCTATTATGAAATGAACTCGAGATGTATGTTGGTAAATCAATACCAGCAAAGTCGTTGTGTAAACTCAAAACAATTTATTGCCTAATCACTTTCAAGTTTTTCAGAAAACTCAAAACAATTTATTACATTTTTAAGCTTTAATTTGAGAAAACGCCAAAAGATGAGCTATTCTCTTCAAAACATTTGAATTCAAAGGTTCTACATTAATCTCCCAGTTATGTCTAATGGCATGTTTGGTGGAGAGGAATAGGTATTCTATTATTGATATATTCCTAATAAATAGTAATTATTTTATTTGATTAAAAATTAACATACATAATAACTAATCCCAGGTTTAGTTATTCTTGTACTTTCAAGAATAGCAAAAGATACATCCCCTTTACCTTTACCTATTTCGTGTAGTGGAGATTATAATAAATATTTTGGTCATCTCAAATTTATATTTTCAAACCAAACATTAGCATACATCATCGCTAGAAATTCTTAAGAATAAACAAAACTAAGTAATACATATTCCATTATATTCCTCTTCTATTATATTCCTAAGCATAATCATTTCATTCCTTATCTATTTTAGTAGGTGAACCAAATATCCTGTAAATATCTCATGTTATACGCAAAAATTATTGAAATAATATGGTACTAATATGCTAATCATCGATACAACTAACACGAATATGTTCGTAGGTATATGATTGATTTGTTAAAAAGAAGAATATAAAGTCAGCGTGTCAATACACAAGACTTTATTTATCATAATATACGCACTTAAGTGCAATTTAGTCTAGTAATTACAACTACATCACAAAATGGTTTTCAAAGCATATAAATTTTATGGATGTTATCTCATGAAATAGATAATCATAATTAAACAAAGTAAAATTATAAGATTGCTATGAGTGCTTAAAATTTATAAATACATCTGAAGATTAAGTCGCTTGTACATTATAATACTAACAATTTTTCAAAGTACAAGAAAGATAATTATGTATGCATCTTACATCTCATCTTATGTCAATTATGATTTTGCCGGAGAAAGGCCATAATAAGGGGATCGGCTAATCTCTTTGAGTATGTCTAAAATCAATGATCCCTTTGATTAAATGATAGTGCTTAAGAGAGTTTTTTTTTTTTAAAATTGATGAGATCTTTTTTCTTATGCAATAAACAGCATTATTGTTAAAATACAGTGTAAGTCGATCAAATCAACCATATTAAAAACTACATCAAATTCAAAGATGAATGTCTTATCCAGAACGCCTATTTTGTTACTGCATTCCTATCTGATTTCAAATCTTTTAAACTCGTTTTATTATCAGTAGAATAAAAGTTATTTTCATTATAGTCTATAGCTATTCATATTAATCCTCTGCAAGTCAAAAGGTCACATACCTGATATTACTTGAGTATTTAATGATATTCAGTATAGTTTTCTAGTGGCTTTCGCTAGAATTAATTTGGTATCTGCTTAAAGTATAAGAGACAATTAGGTTCATACAAGATAGTATGGACGTGATTATTAGAATATTATATGAATTCTTTTCATCTTTCTTTTGTCCTATTGTGTCTTGAGCACATTCTTTTGTAAAGTTGGATTCCTTGCTAAGTTTAAAATATTAATCCATGAACTTAGTTAACGATTTATACAGATAATTCATAAGTAGACGAGGTAGAGTTTGAACTATGAGACTAATCCCATTTTTTTGGGTTTCGTTGAAAATCTCATCACGCCTTGGCTCTCACCAATATTTGAAATTGGATGAAATAGTAAAGGAGAAAGCTCGTCGTTTTGGCCATACCGTCTTAAAACATAAAAGTGTTACTCAGCATAGTGGACATGATTAGACGTTAAAAGTTAACCACAAAATAATGAGATGCTTAATTTGTGGGTAACTTACCTTTATCAGCTGTTTCAAACCATACCTGCATTCAGCGCCTCAAATAAGGCTCCTCTTAAACGCTAGCTGTTTCGATTAATTTTACTTATATGGGTTGATTAAAGATTGAAAAAGTCAAACGACTATAACGAGGCTCCTTGTATGTTATTATTATCGTTTTTTGTTTCTTTTGAGTTCGCAACATAATCAGAAACCAATTTTACAGGCTCCTGGCATTAGTAAAAGGTCTTATATTTCACCCCACTTGTCCCTGCTTTTAGACTGTCATTTCTATTCTTTTGGGTAATTGAGCTTTGGTTTCAAATTCAAAAGATCAAACACAAAAAAGCTTTTCTATGGGACCCGTGAATTGGGCAAGTACAAAACCGGTAATAATAGTGCAAAGTCGAATCTCTGGAATTTTCATGTACAGCCATCATTTTGTCTCTTCAAGAAAATATTTTGATTAAATCAATCGTTAAACCAACTCATTAAAACGACAGAACACTTAAATCTTTAACAAATTTATACCACTCGAATCCAGAAAATTTAAAGATTCTCAAGGAAATTCCAAACGACAAACTTTGAACCTTTAACGCGAGTCTGAGTGACATTCGCTTAATTTGCAATTATCCTTGGAGAAGGTTGAAAGAATATTTAATTGTAACGGTGAAATAAACAAAATTTAAATAACCAATTGCAGAAAATTTCAAGGCCATCGTATGAGACGGTGTTGTTGGGGGGTTGAATGATTTATTATGACTAGGCCAACTCATGCAAGGGAATTCATAACCAACACCGATTGTATATGATTATCACGTTTTTGTCATCTTGTCACAAAGACTTCATTGCTTGAATAACAAGTCTGATACATCTAAATGGGAATAATATATAATAAGCCTACCTCAACTCAATCATTTGATTTTGATAGTTAATATTCTACCACTCTTATCTCATTGTATAATACAACCAACGGCCGAAGAATTAGAAGAATTATCGCACAAACAAGAAACAGCTCACTTGATGGGCTCAAGGTTTGACTTGATTGATAAAAAAGAATAATCACGTATTGTCTTAAGGCAATAACACTCCATTTAATATGAGACGTGATCTTCTGTCCTCTTTCTTATATCCTTATCTTATTCTATTGAATCTCAGCTATTTATTTATATGAGATTAAGATTCAACAAGACAAGGATACAGACAGGAGAAGGGAGCTAGAAGATTTGAAAGCAATTTCTAAGTATATACACCAACATTTAGCTCCACTATGGTGGCAAAACCTTTCCTTTTTTGTGCATATTCTTTTATGGAGAAAAAATTATTATAATAACAGTCATAATTATTAAAATTAAAATTATCTAATTATTTTTATATTATTTGTCATTGTGTAAGAATATTAATCATAATCGCTCTTTTCTTGCAACGGAATACAAAAACATCCGATGTAAATTTCGACATTTAATGTCGCGTTGAATTACTCGTCGCGTCAGCTAAATGACATACTGTGATTGGAGGATAGACATGCACGCGCACGAAGGTCCTTTATTTAGGCCTCACCATTCGGCCTTCAAACTTGCGAGGCGTGCGGAGTCTGTTCTCATTACCTCTCTCCCACTCATTCTAGAAGCGAATCGAGTTGCCATGTTTTTACCTAAACACTTACTTCAAATGCAGCTTTTGAACCTCTCCTCCTAAGTCCTAAGAAGAGACACCAAACAAGGGAACAGAATTGCTCCTTTTTTCCCTGCTTGTTTCCTTCTCACCTCATTATTTTCCTCAAGACCACATCTTTGCTTCCCGCACAAAACATGTATAGATCGGAGAAAGCAGCGAAAACTGAGAGGTACAAAGTCCAATGCAAAATCCCATCTTTCTCTTCCTCTCTTCTCGATGAAATCTACCGTTCCATCGACGAAGGTAACGAGAAAAGAAAAGATTTGAGATTTTACAGAGAAACAGTGGAAATGAAACAGACCGAGGCAACCCATACCAGTGCAAGAAACAACAGAGCCATTGCCCAAGAAGAAGAGGTGTCTGCTCTTCGCCGAGCTTGTCTAATCGAGAAGTGGATGGATCAAAAGGTGAGCACGCAGCGAACCAGGCCTAACTTTGGTGAATTTCAAAGAAAATCGCATCATCACGATCACGAACCTGACCAAGATGTTCTGTTTTTCAGCGCAACCTCTAGCTCCTCAGATTCTAGCTCTGGTGGATTATCGTCCTCTGACTCGGATTCCTTGTACGGTGCAAGATCAATCGCTCTATCCAGACTCAGGCCTGTTAGGACAAGCCTGTCGGCGCTACCATTCAAAGTCGAGAAAACAGAGACAACGAGGAGGACTGTGTTATATGAACAGAGGGAGTTCCATATGATCGATGATTGCCACTACCCATCTGCAGATGACACTCCTAGACTTGAAAAGAGCTCGGTCAGCTCCAAATCAAGGGCATTGGAGATCTACAGAAATTTAAAGAAGATGAAACAACCAATTTCTCCAGGTGCCAAATTCGCTAGCTTCATCAATTCTCTCTTCACCGCGACGAACATAAAAAAATCAAAAAAATCTTCATCTTCTGTTTCTTCAGTTGGAAATAGCCATGAACAGAGGAAATATAAAACAGGGCAGGAATCCACCTGCTCTTCTGCTTCATCTTTTACAAGATCGTGTTTGAGCAAGAGCTCTCCATCCACAAGGGAAAGGCTGCGCAATGGTGTTAAAAGGACGGTTCGATTCTACCCGGTTAGCGTGATAGTGGACGAAGATAGCAAACCTTGTGGACATAAAAGTTTAAATGAACAAGGATATGACACAGAGCCAAAATTGATGCCTGTTACACTGCCGAGTGCATGGAAAATTGGGAAATCACCATCCAGAAAAGTGGATCATGAGATCATGGAGAAGAGTATAAGAGTTGAAGATGTGGCAAGGGAGTTGTTGAAAGATTATCATCATCAACAGAAGAAGAATGAGTTAATCATGAGAGATGTTCGTTGCAATTATAATGGTAATTACGAAGATGACGACGATGAATATGACGACGACGACGACGACGCTGCAAGCTATTCGAGTTCGGACTTGTTCGAGCTTGATCATCTTTCAGTAATCGGAAAAGAAAGATATAATGAAGAGCTTCCTGTGTATGAAACAACCCATGTTGATAAAAATCGCGCCATTGCTAATGGCTTGATAATGTAACATTTTTCTTTTTCTGCATGATATAAAAATTTATTTTTGTGGCTCTTAATGCTTCATGTTGATTCAAGTCATTAATGATCCTACCATGTAACATAAAAAGAGCAGAATTTTAATACAATTGTTTTGAAGGATTATGATAGTATATACATAGGTTATGTTTTTAATTTTCTCCATTGGGTACTGGAAGTATTTAATGCCAGGACTGATTCATTGTGTAATGTGAATGCGGAACAGTGAAACAACAAAATAGAGTGAAGAAAGGGTAAGCTAAAAAGAAGCAAGTGGGGATGAGATGAGATAAGATACAGATACTGACAGGTGCAGTTTCGATATTGGAAAAAGAGAAAGAGCAGGGAAGGGAAGGAAAACAAAGAAAACGAAAGATTCTAGATCGTCATCGCAAGCAAAATGAACAGTGCGTGATGGTAAAGGGAAAGGCAGATCTTCTCTTCGCCCATGGGAATAGAGAAAGTGAAAGCTTTTGCTTTCATGAATTCGCCCAACCTTGGTTTTAGTATCATATATATCACTTATTCCTTTCCAGCCCCGCAGCCAAGGAATTCATTGAGCAGATTGTAATAATGCCAATACTTGGATAGTGAATAATGTAATTCTCTTTAGTTTCTTTTAGACAGACACCACATGGAATGGAACCTTAGTAGTAGTATAAAATAGCAGTTTTAACTTTTGTTTCAGGTAAATCCTATCAGGTAATGAGCAGGGAGGGTGTTATAAAGCTGCTAGTCATAAAAAGTACTAGCTAGGGTGGTTCTTTGGTCGTGAACCACCCAAAAGCTGAGAGCTCATATACAATATAAAGTTGATTTGGCACGATACGGAGGGGACAATATTATATTCACTTGGCATACACTAGTACGACCCCATATACACGCACTATAAACTTAAAAGCACCAATTAGCAGGAACGTGAAGAAATGAGCCCAAAAACAATATGCCGAACGTGAAATAATAATAATGATTGTTATGTTACTCGCTAGCTAGAACTGGACTTAAGTTAAAACTCCACAATTGTTAATCAATAGAGGGCTAATAATGGCCTACAAAAAATAAACGTATCATTAGTACGTGACGAGCATGCAGATGTTGTAATGTGAAATGGTCAAATGTTAACACCACATGATTAGAATCACATACACTAAAAGTACCGATTTATAGTTGTTTAAGGCGGTGGTGGAATCGTAACTTATTCAAAGAAATACATTCTTTTTATGTTAAACAAAGAGGTTCCTGTTACATTGGTTATTATAATATAATATAACGCATGCCATTCCTCTAATCTTCCGCATAATAGGTGTGGTGGAGAAGTTGGTATCAATTATGAATAGAATAGCATCTTCCCCAACCATGGCTTCCCTGCTTACAGCACACCACCCCTAGATTGTTACCAAAACGGGGGATTGCTTCATACACCCTAGATTTTTACAAGATTGTGTTTTGATGAGGATAACTATGATGATGACATATTTGTTTTGCATACTTTCTTGGCGCACAATATGTTGCCAGGAAAAAAAGGAGGGCAATTCCCTCGTTGGTTGGATCAATCAACAGATTCAAAAGCATTCCTGCTCAGTGGAGTGGACCACTTTCTGGAGAAGTAGCGAACCGAAACTTTTATCGATTCCCATATCTTAGTGACTCATTTACAGCCCGACATTAAATTTCACGGGAGAAGAAAAGACTCCTATTATTGTTTTGTTATCTCCTAGCCTAGTGCAACATCTAGGAATAATTCTTAGTTAAGTCTTGTCTTTGCTTTTGAAAAGACTGGACCGTTCTCCGCCACGATAACAGCCTACCATTTCTTTCTGGACCTTTTCGAATTTTGCTAATCATAGAAAGAGGTTTGTATAGAATGGGGCTCACAATGTACTCGTAATTTGCAATCCCCAGGTGAGTTCCCATCAGACCGGTAACAGCTTTTCTGTTCTTCTAAAAAGACCAAAGGAAGAGATCATGATTCAGGATTTGTCTTTGTGCCTCTGTGATCTACCGGAATCTTGTTCAAATGGGAAAAAGTAAAGGGCAAATTGTAGATCCAGGACTCGGTAGAGCAAAAAAGGCCATAAAGAGCTAAACTTTAACATATTATCATATTGAAATTGAAAATATTGTTTTGAAATTACGGAATACTATGCTTCATTAGGGGGCTAAACTCTTATTTAATGTCTTATGTCAGAATACCTTTGATTCTATTGTTTCAAGACTAGCTCTGTGAGTATTGATCATTCAAACTCTAAAATGAGCTAGTTATATAGTTGATTATTGTTCAATCAATTGAAGTTCTAATATATATTTTAATGATACCAAAACATAAATATTATCCAACTTTTTATTTCTGGTAACTAAAAGAAAGTAAAATGAAATTATTTAGACATAAGAATCAATTAGGTCAAGAGATGTATTATGGAGTAAAGTGAGCATTAACTTATGTTTGAAACTAAAGAAAAGAAATAAATCAATTAATAAGTTTCGAGACTTTTCAACAAGAAACAAGCTATATGGACTAAGATCAAGAGAGATTCACGACTTTTCAATATATAAAAATTAATATAATTGTAATACTTGTTCATTTTAACGTTTTAGGAATTCAATATGCATAAACATGTCTTTTTCAATGTAAATGAATGTAACATCGATTAGCTGAAGGGTTTTCAACGACTAACTGAACCTAGTTTCAAAAGTTTGGAAATTTGTATAAAATGGGTGAGTTTCAATGTTAGATGCTTAACTAGGGATTCAACTTATTGATGCCAATGCTAAATAGATAGCAACTAGCATATTATGCATAGAAATAGTTGTTGAATGAATATTTAAGAGTTTGTTGGCTATAAAATCTGTCTTTTAGTTGTTGAATATTTTCTAGATCTATATCGATATAATAACATATTCTAGAGAGCTTCAAGCATTCAAAGTACTTAAGCATTCATTATGATTTGAGATTGAGCCCTTGATAAGTGTTAATTGCATAGTATTTTAAGGCATAGTTTTATATGTGTTTATCCGTTAAGTTGATCATTTAGTATGTGTTTATATTAGAATTGTGTTAGTTTATTAATTATTTATGTTTTAAGTGTTTTATGGGTTAGTACAAGTTTCTGAGCTTAAATATTATAATTTTGAGGTACCTTGATTTGATTGCTAGTGTTTCAGGATCAATATCGAAGAATGGAGGAGTTTAGGAGGGAATCGAGCTATAACATAGGCCCAGCCCACGATCGTGACAGAACCTCCAGGTTTGGCCTTGCTTGCATGCCATGATCGCGACAGAAGGCCCAGATGTGAGCCACAATTATGGCCTGCATCGAGTAGATGCGCAGATGCTTACAAACTTCATATTTCGAGGGACTTTTTGGACCTTTTGGACCCCGAAAAAATCATAGGGTACCCAAAACACAAGTGAAGAGAAAGAGAGCTTTTTCGTTCAGTCACACTCAAAACCTTAAAGAGAGAATATCGAAAGAGAGAGAAGAAGAAGGAAGAGGAAGATGAGGCAAACTCGACGTGCTTTTCGAATCAGGAGGTTTTCCGACATCGTTGCATTCCATAATCAATTCCAAGTCATTATTTCCTTTTTGTTTCGATTTTATTTATGTATATAATTAAAATGGATAGTATGATGACAGATTTGGAATATTGAAGTTCTTCTAAAATCTCCTTCAAGATTTTATTTTGATTTAATGTTATCCGAGTTGATTTTATGTTATTTGAATTAGGTACTGTGATTTGTTGTTTTTCTTGCATAATTCAATAATAAAATGAGAGGGTGAAATGAATAAAAAATGATTGGATCGCATTAAGGAGAGTTAGGCAATTCAGTAGAACCTGTATCTAATAAAATCAATAATTGTGCGAAGAGAGATCATGTGTAAGACCTGATAGTTTATTAGAGTGCTTTAGATCTAATTAGGATTATGAGTCTTTTGTTAATTGAGAGATTACAAATTTCATAATCCAATTAGGGTTTATAAATTAAGGTTTAATGGCTATAACTCGAAAGAGAGTGATCAACTTTAGGATCGTCTAGAATCGATGCCCCATTAATGCATAATCGACTAGTGTAGCATTAATGATATGTAAAATTCCCTTTCTCATAATTTAGTTAATTTCTCTTGATTGATTTCCATTGACTTTTTGCATTGCTAAAAATTTCATTTCGTTTTATGATAATTTCTCAATTACAACTCTTGCCAATCAATTTCTCAAATTTACTTGTCTTGTGAAACTTTATTTTCATTATTTCCATTTCCTTAGCCTTAGATAACATAGAATTATATTATTCCCCCTCCTCGTGGGATCGATACCTCTTATATTACAGTCGCGACCCATGCGCTTATAGTATTTAGGGGCTTATAAATTTTAAAGCTCGAACGACACAATCAAGTTTTTGACGCAGTTGCCAGGGAGGGTGAAGAATAATTTAATTCTTTTAGTCTACGACGTTTTAGTTAGTTAAAGTTTTTATGCTCTTCTCATTTTTTCGTGTGTGTTCGTGCTCTTGTATGAACACACACAAAAATTTCGAGTTGCATCACTTGTTTGGAATGTTCAATTAGAAGAGCTCAGCATGAAGAAGAACAAGAAACCATAAAAGCAACAATGGTCGAGGAGTTTCAGTGAGATTTGGATCAAGGAGCGAACCAAAGGAATCAACTGAGAACCTTTATGGACTTTATGAGACCAGGCTTTAATGTAACCAATCAAGGTGTAGCTAGGCCACCCGTGCAAGCGACTTCCTTTGAAATCAAACCAACCCTTCTAAATATGCTTCAACCAAATGTGCAATTTGATGGATTAACAAATGAAGACCCGAATGCACATATTGTCAATTTCCTTGAACCCAAACATCTCTTAGTCAAACAACGTTGGAGGAAAGTTTAGATCTCAAGGACCACTAGGTTTCCAGCAAGACAAACTGAGTTCGATGGAATCCAAATTAGACAAAATCTTAGACAAGCTTAGAACCCTAGATGATGCACAAAAGAGTTTGGAAGGTAGATTTGAAAAAGTAACAAAGAATCATGCCTCTTCTATCCACAATTTAGAGGTCTAAATAAACCAATTGTCAAATGCTTTATCTATGCGAAATGTAGGAATTCTTCCTAGTAGTTCGGGAACAAAATCGAGGGAGCAACTAAAGGCTATTACATTTCAAAGTGGGAAGGAACTTGAATCACCCACAAAGACAACAGATGAACCCTTTTCTCCTATTGAGAAAGATCAAGAAAAAGAGAAAGCAATGGAGATGAGCGAAGATCCTACTTATCCACTATATCAACCCAAGATTCCCTTTCCTCAACGATTACAAAAGAAGAAGCTAGATGCGTAATTTGCAAAATTTGTTGAGAAATTAAGGACATTACAGATAAATCTCTCATTTGTAGAGGCTTTGGAACACATGGCTAAATACGCCAAATTTTAGAAGACATATTATCAAAGAATCGTACTTGGGAAGATAACCAGATGGTAGCTCTATGTAACATCGTACTACTATAAAGTATATACTAGAACATCCATAGGACATTTAAGTACATATTCTATAATAATGGCATGTTAAATGGTATAGGAATGATGTTTGAATTGGAATGAAATGAGTGAGATATTGGTGATGATATGTGCTAAAAAATGATCCTTGTATGATAATTTCTGGTTTGGTTTTATTGTATGGAAGTTATTGATTTGTAAGTTACCTAATGAAATATTTTTTGAATTAGTTATGGACATGAAATTAAGGTAGAATTGAGGCATGAATAAGGTGGAATTGAAGGTGAATTGATGAACTATGGTGTAGGTGTTGATTTATGCCCTACAACTAATCACTTTGGTTGTAGTTTAGTGACAAATTAATTAAAGATATTCTTTATCTTGTACATGTTCAAATGTATATCACAAAGTCCATAGGATAATTATACATTGCAAATGAAATTATTATGAGATTATAATTAAGAGATTCATATTGCATTTATGTATTATTCCTAAATGTTCCTAATCATTGTTCTATTAAGATTGGAAATTAATAGAATGTAAAAAGACCAGCACACGTTTTGTTTTTCCTTATGAAGGAAGTATTCAATCTCATAGGCTAAAGTATAAAGATACTTAAACAAACGTGTGGGTGCTTGCTAAAGAACAAGTTCACTAAACAGATCCGATATGAAAAATTCATTTGAAACATTACATGTATATCTATGAAATTCTCATTGTGATGATTGTATATGTGATCCTTTGACTTGAGGTCATCAAAGTTTTCTTGTATGGGGATTGTTATGTTTTGATACTGCTTATGATCTATTTAATCATAGATCGTTTAATAAGTAGTCATTGGATATAGCATGAACTCTATGGAGATAGTTGAATGATCAAGATATGGTTCGTCACCTTAAAGTAATTAGGGAGAATATTTTGTTGTTCTCGATTAGTATTTGTAAACGATCTAGAGGGGGGGGGGGGTTGAATAGATCTTAGATCTTTGAACCTTTTTCATAAAGTTCTACAA
>JANIHY010000008.1:60938050-60949092 GCA_027479065.1 Erythroxylum brevipes
ACCTATTCTATATGTCAGACCCATTGGGTTCTCAAATATATTAGCAATGAATATAAAATCTAATCTTAATTCATAATTAAATTTAGAAAAATTAAAAATCCTTTTAATTTATTTTTAATTCTCCAATTAAACAATTTATAATCATAGATCAAGATTAGCATCTAACAACTCATCATGACCACCTAAATATTTAGGTATGTCAAAGTGCTTTTGACTAACCTTTCCGTGCATAATTTTTTCTTATAATTTAATCCTTTCATCATACAATGTTTCGATTAGGCATAGATTTTAGAATTAATGTCTACTCTATTTTGAGTCTAATCATGTTAGTTCTCTATCATTAGCTATCGATTCAATTAATAACATTTGTAAACTATTTATAAAGCATCATTTCACCTTGGCCAAGGATTTGTTGAATCAATACTAATCGAGAACAACGAAACTTTCTCCCTAATTACTTTAGGATGATGAATCCTATCTTGATCATTCAAGTATCTCCATATTGTTCATGTTACATCCAATAACTATAGATTAAACGACCTATGATTAAATAGATCATAAGTAGAATCAAAATATAGCAATCCCCATAAAAGATAACTTTGATAACCTCGAGTCAAAGGATTACTTATACAATCATCACAATGAGAATTTTATAGACATACAAGTAATGTTCCAAATGGATTTCTCATATCGGGTCTGTTTAGTGAACTTGTTCTCTAGCAAGCTCCCACATACTTGTTTAAGTATCTCTATACTTTAGCCTACGAGATCGACTACTTCCTTTATAAGAAAAATCAAAATGTGTTCTAGTCTTTTTACGTTCTATTAATGTTCAATCTTAATATAACAATGACTCGAAACATTTAGGAATAATACATAAATGCAATATGAATCTCATAATTATAATATCATTATAATTTCATTTACAATGTACAATTATCCTATGGACTTTATCATATATATCTAAACATATACAAGATAAAGAATGCCTTTAAATAATTTGTCACTAAACTACAACGAAAGCGATTGGATGTAGGGCATAAACTAACAAAATCTATATCTAGTGATGAGGCATCCTCTAGTTGCCACTCATAAGACAAGGGATGCTTTAAGAATATTAAAATAAGACACCATTACGTTAGTCTAAGCCATTTTAAGATTAGCTTCTTCGAAGATTTCATGATAAGAGCTATCAATGAAGAAATCTAAATTCGTTTTAGCCAAATGATCTTGTCATTATCACATAAATTAGGCTAATAGTCGGGAATAGAATTTGAGACAACAAAGTAGATCCCTAATTAATATTGAATCCATATCTAAAAATTATTACTGATTTTGAGTTTTATCTTGGAGGAAGTTGCAAGCCTATACATCTTTCTTTTTTCTTTTTTTTTTTTTCTGAAAGTAGGTATAAATGTTTAACAGGACCCTAAAATTCATACCACAGTGTTCTCATCATTCTCAACTAGGTGCTTTTTGTTTACTAATAACTTAACACTTAACTTGAACTTCTAAGGTAATGACCATAAGGTGCTAGATTTAGCATAAACTTTCCATCAACTTTTTCCATTTAGGTCATAAGGTGCTAGATTTAGCATAAACTTTCCATCAACTTTTTCCATTTAGGTATTAAGTATGCACCCATTTCACTTATAAAGAGTCATGATAAAAAAAAACATCAAATTCTTTTGGCTAGGAACACCTTATTTATGGTTATGATAGCTTTTAATCTTATGCATCCTTTCTCTTTTAGTTTATACACCTTCATCCACTTAACTTTATCTTTAGTGTAACATTCTGTTTCCATACTAGGGGTTAGAACCCTAGATTTCTATAAATGAGAAATATTAATGAGCGATTAGGAAATGCACTTCATGCTCATGCATGATATAGTATACATATACGTGAATTTGATTATTGCACTTATTACAATGACTTGTTCATTCACTCATCTGATATTTTTTGGGTATAAATGATTGTTTTAATGTGAGTATGATATGGATAGTGAATATTTGGCCTTAAAAACTGATTTGGTGAATTAAATTATTGATTTAAAATTTTAGATGCAATTTTAGAATTTTATGAAATTATGGGTATTTTTGGACTAGTTAAATAAAAGACCAAGGAGAGACCATAAGAAAGTGACAAGTGTCACTTACCACACCACATATCTTAACCCACGTTGTTATTCTAAAAGGCCATCTCTTTTTTCATTTTGTTTAGGCCAAATGCTCCTGCTCCCATCTGCTTCTTCTTCTCTTCTCTCAACCCACAACATTTCCATTCTCATAACCCAACCCCTTCATGTTGATTTTTGTCAAAATCCTACACTACCACTTCAAGATCTTTACTATCCCTTATTGTTGCAAGGAAAACATAGCCTATTCCTCCTTCAATAATGATGATCGCTTGATGTTTGAAGGCTAGGTTTATTTGATGATTTAAAGAATCTTTGGGTAAATCAAGTAAGTAGCATATTAATCTTCATGGCTTTGTTGAATGAAACATGTTTTGATGATAGTTAAGAGTTAAATGATTATAAAATGAGGATGGGTACATGCTGAAACATGAATGAGAAGTGTGGGTAGATTCATGTATTGTTTTTTCATTTATGATGATCAATATTTCATAAGTTGTTGTTGAGATGATTTGAGTTAGAATGATCATTAAAGATGGTATAGGAAAAAGTGAAAAAAAGTTTGATAGATAATGGGTTTTATGTTCTGTTTTCTTGGTGTATTAATGTGGATTTCTTTGGGTGTTTTAGAGATGAACTAAAATGAGTCTAGAGCTAAAGAAAGGGAGTAATATGGTGTCTTGGAATGGGAAGAATTAAGGTGATAGTTAGAAGTTAAATGAAAGTGGAAATGAAGTTGAACTTGTGCAGAAAGTTGATGATGAATGTATATATGTATATGTTCTATTCTTAGTGTTCCTGATCAATCATGGACTATAATTTGTTTATGGATGATATTGAGCTCAAATGGGGTTAAGAATGATGTGGAAATGATGAGTAATTAAACTATAAATGATATATCAAGCATAAGGCGTTAAATGTAGTAAGTAAAGAGTTAGAAATATGGAAAAATATGGATGCAGTTGGATAGATTTTAGGGTAAGAGGAATAAATTTTGTTTTGGAGGTCGGATTGAGGTCATTTAAGTATACTTTCAAAGAGGACTTCGAGTTGTAGAACTTCTATGGAGATCCCGATGAGATATGTTTCTGTCTAAATGATTAAAATTTCACATTTATGTAAGTGACCTATGAAGGTCTGCCCAATGGACATGATGTCCCTTCAAACGGACATGAGCGGAGCTCAAAAGCTGGAAAACCCTAGAAGGTCTGCCTATTGGACATGAAGTCTACCTAATGGACATTCACTGGCCATTTGGACTTAATTTAGTTTGCATAGAGCTTGAATTGATCCTAGAATGATGCTTGGAT
Organism: Erythroxylum brevipes; assembly: GCA_027479065.1. Classification (NCBI taxonomy): domain Eukaryota; kingdom Viridiplantae; phylum Streptophyta; class Magnoliopsida; order Malpighiales; family Erythroxylaceae; genus Erythroxylum; species Erythroxylum brevipes. The sequence goes on from JANIHY010000008.1 coordinate 60,941,498, forward strand.
TAAGTGACTAAATGTGTGACATGTATGAAGTGATAATTGAGGTTATAAGTTAGTGAATGAATTGTTGATATCAAAGTACCAAAGGCGTGAGTATAATTAGAATGACGATGTTCATATGATTGTAGTTAAATCAAAAGAGTTGAGTAATATGTAAGTAAATGTGAAACAGAATTGGGTATTAGGAAAGCATTTAATGTTAGAAAAGAATTGACAAAAAATTTATTTATAATATTAGAATAACCAAGTGTTCTTGAGGTGTAAACTTAAAAATAAGCTAGACATATACACAAGCTAAGGATTGAATGGTGAACTTAGAATGATCATATACAAATGAAGTGTCAACCTAAGTTCAATTAGACGTATATGATTTATGAAATGAGAATGACCATAAGATGTGAATTTAGGTAATATAACTAGGGCTGTCATTGAACATGCATTATGCACAACACATATATGTATGTATGTGATTGATTATTCATAAGATTGTACAATTAATAATGTGTGTGCAATATGTGTATTGCATAATATTGATATACAGGGTAGAATGTCTGCATCCAGACGTTTTTGGATAAGGGAAGCAAATGTTAATTTGGAGCATACTGTGAGTTGACCTAGATAGTCTCATTTCATTGTTTATTCTGTTTTAAATTTTTGCATTAAATTACTACTGATATGATTGATGTCAATATGATTGAGACAATTCTAGACATTAATATTTGAGGATTTTGATAAATGTGAGAACATTAAAAGTGCCCCTTGTATGTGAATCTAACAAAAATAAGTGATTTTCAATATAACTGTTGAATGTTGGACTTAGTTCCGATGACATATGAAAGTAAATGTGTAAAGTGACTGACTGATCTTATGTACTCTTTTTAGAACATAACAAGCTGAAAGAATAGCTCCTCCCCACATAAAATCAAGTAATCCTGAGGAAATCAACATTGCATTCATCATGTCCTTGAATGTTCGATTTTTTCTCTTGACTATTCCATTTTGTTCATGTGTATAAGGGGCTTAATGCTCATGAATAATACCAAAATTTTCATAAAATTTAGCAAGAAAATTAGTACTATACTCACCACCTCGATCAGAATTTAATATCTTAATTTTCCTTTCCAATTGGTTCTCAAACTCAGCTTTGTATTTCATCAACATATACTCTGCATCACTTTTTTTTCAATGAGTAAATCTATTTAAATCTAAAAAAATCATCTATAAAGGTAATATAATATCTTATGCCTCTTTTACTTATACAATTCTTAAAATCACCCAAGTCTGTGTACTCAAAGTCCAACAATTGTGACTCTCTCTCGGTCACTTATTTAAAAGGTTTCTTAGAGTGTTTACCCTCAACACAAATTTGAAAATTTTCCATTTCATTAGTGATCTGATTAGATAACAAGTTTAAACTTTGCATCCTCTTAATTGGCCTCACATTCATACGCCCAAGTCTAGAGTGTCATAGGTCTAAAGACTTAACAATATAAGTAGAAGAGGTAAATGAATCCATTTCAACGTCAAGTACAAATAAGCCCCCATTACAAAACCCTTTTCCAAAAAAGCTCCCATTCTTAGTCAGAACTAGCTTATCAGAATCAAAGGTCAATTTAACACTGACTTTATTACCAATGCATTAGAAATCAAGTTTCTACATACATCAATGACAAACAAAACGTTTTCTAATGCCAACACTTTTCCAGAAGTGAGTTTAAGAGTGACTTTGCCAACTCTTTGGATAGGAACTCTGGTAGAATTGCCCATATATACGAATTCACCATCAACAACATCATTCAACTCTTTGAACATGTCTTTATTAGTGTAGATGTGGCGTGTGGCTTTTATATCAACGATCCACTTGACCAAATTTCTAACAAGGTTGATTTTGGATACCGTAGCAGTAATGATCTTCCAATCATCATCAGCTTCAACCATATTAGCTTGAGGCTTACCAAAGCTCTTCTGGTTACCCCATTGGTACCTTGTCTAGTTTTCTTTTTCGAACTGTCGTGATTTCTGTCCTTGGCCTTTCTTTTCATAGTTGACTCTAGCTTGACAATTGGCAGCAGGATGGCCTAGTTTGTGGCACCATCAACAGTCACCATCAATTCTTTTGTGCTTATACTGACCCTACTTATTGTTGAAAGACTTGCTTTATCCAACATTCTTCTTAAAGTTATTAGCATTTCCATGTTCCACCCTATGAGCCTTAATAGTAGGAAAAGGGGTAAGTGTTTTGGTCTTATCTTATGCACGGTTGGTGTTCTCAATCTTTATATGTCCTATCAACTCTTAAAGCTTCATGTTTTTTTTCCTTATGTCTCACTAGTTTTTATACTCGTTGCATGAGGCAGGTAGTTTCTCAATAAGGGCATTAGCTTGAAGCAACTAAAAAATGTTCATACCCTCAATAAGGATTTCAACAACTAGATTTTCATACTCATGTACTTTGTCCATAATATGCTTATCATCAACAATAGTAAATTTTAACCACCTAGAAACTACAAACTTCTTAATACTGGCATCATGCGTCCTATATTTCACTTCTAAAGTATCCCAAATTTCTTTACCAGTTATGTACTTACAGTAGATATCAAACAAAGGGTTGATCATATGGTTGAGTAACACTCTCCTAACGGTACAGTTATCCTTAGTAGTCTTAGGGTCAGTATTTTCACTAGGAGCCTCTTGAAATAGTACATAATCAATTTCGTATTGTTGGAAATAAAACAAAATTTTCTCTGATCATCGTTCAAAATTTCTCTCATCTAAAGGTTTTAATCTAGTTAGGTAACCTATGTGGGAAATAGTAAGTGTAAAACCTACGTTGGTCTCAATTACAGATGACACATTAAATCCAAAATCTGAAATGTCTCACATGAAATAATCACAATACGAAGAAAACAACACCGTATTCCGACTTCTACGAAAATAAATACATAGTTGCAAAATTGCAGTAATTCCAAACTAACAACAGCAACAAAATATATTTTTGACTTAGATTGTTAGCAAAATAACAATAATAATTAAATTGGAACGACTTATTTGAAATGCAAGGCGTCGTGAAAATCATCATCCTAAGTCAAAAATTCTCCCTCTAAGGTGTAGTAGGATAATGGGATCCGACCCTAGGGTTAATACCATCTCCACTAGCTTCAGTGCATTCCAAATAGCGGAATAGCAACTGTCTCTGAAAATTAATAAAAGCAGACAAAGGCAGAATAGAAAAGACAAGAAGATATGTGTATAAAAGTTGTTTTTTTTACGTGGAAGATGTGTGCCTTATATGGGAAAAATGAGTAGAATCATGACTATGGGAGAGAGCAAAAAGAATAAAGTGTGAGTCGCAAACAAGATAGGCAAGCTATTTATATAGGGAAAAAAAAGTAACCGTTTGGTGTATTAAAGAATAATAATAAAGATGGGAAATGTTTTGGATGCTTGGATATAATAAAGAGTAATAATATTTATAATGGTTGTTCAAGAATAATAGCTACGATGATATGCATTATTGTGTAATAAAAGTGGGGTATAATTGACAAGTTTTTGGAATAATCAATACCAACACTTCTTTCCTTTCAATCCATTTTTTATATTTTCAAAACAAAACATCAACTGTATATAAAAGGGTATTGTAACCAATGTGTAATATCAAGATATTCATTTGAAATTAGTTATTTGCATAAGATTATTTTGTAAAGTCAACATATAGAGAACATGGACGTCGTCCATAGAAACAACCCATCTTTCAATGAGTAAAAGTTAAATTAGTACAATTGTAATGCATAACACAAAATTTTCAATTGTAAAAGATTCAAATAAAGTTCTCTTTTATGAAATCGAACTATTAAAAAAGAAAAGTGCATCGTATCAATGTGGCGCATTAATCTTACTTTTAATTTTCAAAGCAGACAAAATGACAGCAATAAATCGCAAGAAAGGACTTTCAATAAGCTCCTTAGAGTTGACTACTACTACTAAAATTGGCTTGCCATAGAACGATGATCTAAAAACTATATATAAACATCCTTTGAATATCTCTGAGAGAAGAAGTGATTCTCGCGAAGGATGGTCTATGTGAAGCATCTTGATTCCATGAAAGACATATCAGATTGATTAGTTCACCAAGTTGGTGACCATCGTCCTCAGGAAGTGCTGGCCTCACGTTACCTTCTGCTACTTCCATGGCAATCTAATTTTGGAACCCAAAATAGGTTAATTGGCAAAACAAATACATGATTTAATTTTCCAATTATCCTAATCTTTGATATGAATTAATAATTCACTTAGTCTATTCATTAACTATACGTGGCTTCGGATATGCCAAAAGGAATATAAGGCATTAAGAAATTTGATTTGATTACCTTGCTGGGACCACTATCGGTTTCAATGTATGGATGATCACTAGTTATAAGTTCGTTGAGTATAACACCGAAACTGTAGACATCGCATTTTTCATTATAGGGCTCACAACGAATAACCTCTGGCGCCATGTACACATAAGTTCCTGAAAGCCAGCCAACACAATTCATTATAAAGCAAATAGTGCTAAGAATTTGTAGAAAAGGGTCAGACTTTAATGAATTTTGCTGAGAATCACACCTGTTTCTCCCGTAAGTGCCTTCTCTTCATCGCTCAAGAACCTAGCATGCCCGAAATCTGCCACAATCGCATGATTCGCATCGTCGAGAAATATGTTACTGGGTTTCAGGTCTCGGTGAATGACCTTTGGTTTCTGTTCATGGAGATATTGCATTGCCTGCGCAATCTCCAAAGCCCTAGCAATCCTGTCTTTCAATGGCGGGACTGGAACCAACCTCTCTTTTCGCCTTTTCCCTGATCCATGTAACCAGTGCTTGAGTGTGGTTCCCAAGAACTCCGTGACCAACCACGCATAATTAGGTGGTTCAAGGCACGCCCCCATTAGCTGCAGCACAAAATTGTGCCGCTGCCGAGACAATGTTTCCACTTCCTGGACGAAGTAGGCAACACCGCCTTCAGTTGAACGGAAATAATCAGAAGATATGCATTTAACGGCGACATCAAGACCTCGCCAAGTTGCTTTGTAAACCTCTGCTGTGCTTCCCTGCCCTATTTTCTCGTGCAATTCAATCTGTTGCAATTTGCAAGATTATGTTATGTACCGTCAACTGATCGAGTGTCTGCAGATGTGCATATACATAAACGAGTGAAACATTTTTCGATTACCTCTACTGGATCAATGTACCATCCATTCATCTTAGCTTGATGCACAATGCCCGCAAGGTCTGGATCCTTTTGCACAGTATCTGGAAACTTTGGGTTTGTATTGGTGCCAATTATATTGGAGGGAAGAAGGGCTTCTTCTTGAAGGTGGTCTTTGTTTCCAGTTATGATGTCCAGAAGTCCATTGTCTTGTGCGGTTTGAAGACAGTATTTTAGATAGTCTTGTGTCCTCTCCATCCTCTTTCTGAATGCGACACGTAGCTCCTTCTGCTTGTGAAGTTCCCTTTCGAGATCTGCCACCTTCAAGTCCCAAATATTAAAAACGAACATTTCTTAATATACCGAAGCTTCACTTGAATCGATTTGGTGAAGAACAGGAGTTCAGTTAATATCCTCAAACTACACTAGAACTGGACCCCGATCATATTCTCTTGATTAAAACCACTATGGGCGTTCTTAATTAGTACTGCTATTACTGCGTATAATCAAAGCTAGAGATGGTAGAAATTACCTGCTGCTCCAACTGAGACACAGACTGATGCCTCTGCTGGTTGTGTTTCGGGGCTGTTGAGACAATTGATCCCATAGTGATGCAGTCATTAAGTCCCCCACAAGTACTAGGCGAAAAGTGCTTGCCCTTTGCCCAAGACTTTCGTAGCTGCACTGGGGCGTTCACAGCTTGCAATGGCTTGGCGTATTGCTGCTGGACGCTCTCCGCAGCAGCAATCATGATATATATGTATATGTTGTTGTCTCAAAATATTTCTTTAACGATGATTTGCTTGGCTCACTTTGCTCATTTTCATCATACCTAAAATTTATAGAAAAGGACCTTGCTTAGCACTTGAAAAGACGACAACTTGGACTGATATATTGATGAGTACGTCGGATATATATAATCCGTTATCGACTTTCCTACACGATTTGATGCCGCCATAATTGTCTGATTGTGAAGGGAACGGCATCATCTATGTTATTTGAGGCGGTAACGACGGCAAAGATATCTTAAATAGATGAGCAAAATGGCCAAAAGAAAAAGAAAAAGTGTGTTGGGGAAAAAACTGAACCTTCTGATCCAAAAGACCAAATAAAGAAACAAAATGCTGCTTTTAAAGGAGTAGTGACTTTCTTTGAGGTTTAATCTTCTTGTTTATTCTTGTTACTTTCGTCAAGCAATTTGCAGATGTTATTGTAGTTTTAGCACAGGCCGTGTACATACAGACAAAAAGGATGGATACAAGACAATCATCCCACTTTTCGGTGCTCCGTGATTAATGTCCAACGCATATCCGTTTGAGGAGTCCAGATTCTCTGTCCAATATTATGATATCTTATTGTATCCAATAAATCTCAGTCATTTATTTATGTGAGTCCCGTATAAGTCCCGTATAGATCCTACAAAATAAATAGTTGAAATTGTATGAGACAAAATAAGACAAAATAATATTAAACAGAGCATCTTTTCTCCCGTTTGAATATGGTCGGCTAGCAGGAGCTGTATTATTTAGCATCAAGAAATTACAGGGGTATGAAATATATGGGATTCATGCATGCATGCATTGAGCCGCTGCTCTTCCAATATCCCAAAAGGCGTTTTTTGGATGAACGGGTAAACGGAATTCGGTAATTTGAAAAGTAAACAAGATTATGCCATGTCATGTATGTTCGTTTTGCAAGAGTAACATCAAAATAATACAACTTAGACTTAGTATTTCAATATTTTGGAAAGGAACCTGCACATTGTTGAAAAATTAAGATGCGAAAGGAACCTGCACACTAATTGTTGAAAAATTGTGATGCGACATCATCATCTTGTCTATATATAGTAGAGAATAAATGAAAATTTTCATTTCGTAAAATTAGGATCAATTTAATTTTAATAATTTGATTAAGAATCATAATAGCAAATCACTAAATTATATTACTGTAGTTCATTATAAAATTTGATTCTATTTCTTTGTATTTTTCATATTTTTGAAATATGATATTAAAAACTATTATAACCGTTGATAAGCTAAGCCTATAACAATATTCATATAAAAATTAAGAGAATTTTATAGGTGAGGTAAAAAAAAAAAGGTTTGCCGAGAGTGTTATATGTGGAGAGTAAATTTATTGGAGTTAGAAACTTCTATTTGAAAAAATAATTTCAAATTAATCCAATCAGATGTCAATAAAATTTATTATTAAATATTGGTTAAATATTTTGTGTTTGATATTGAAGTTTCTTAAAATTGATAAATAGGTCTAATTTTATTATATTGCCTTTTTCTAATCAATCATTTGTGCATGAAATAATTTCATAAATTAGTTGATAATAGATATAAATTATAATCTTAAATTATATCAAGAGTTAGATTAAAAAAATTCATTTACTTTAGTCATATAAT
>JANIHY010000008.1:61126338-61141625 GCA_027479065.1 Erythroxylum brevipes
ACCAACCCGATTTTGGTCGCTATAACTTTTAACGACCATTTTCTTATTTTTAGCAACCATTAATAATGGTTACTGAAGCTAATTTTTCTTGTAGTGAGAGCAATTTTGTTCTAAATTTTAATAAAATTAACTTAAAGATATTTGTTTCATAGATATATTATTCGCGAAGAAAGTACATTAGACAATCTTCTCGTTGCAAAACATTTGTTATAACCTCAGTTGAATAAAGTAACAAGTTGTGAAATCTTTCTACCTTTCCTTTAATTTTGTTTTTAACTAATAAATATAGTGTCTCATAATATTAACCATTTAAGTATTTATAATAACATCAATGCATATTTAAGAACAATGTTAATAAATTGAACATAATTTATAATTTGGATCTTTACAACTATTAAAGGGATGTCAATCACTTTAAGTCTCTAGTTATTTTATTAATTACATACTTTTTCTTTTATTAATTTTGATACAATTAATAATTTATCTCAAACAAAAAGAATAGTATATTATAATTTTTTATAATTTTATTTCATATTTTGAAATTATTTGATAAATTAAACACAATTTGAATTCTGGATATTAAACTCTTTTAAGTCTTAAATTGTTTTATTAATCATATACTAATTTTCTTTTTATTAATTTTAATACAGTGGAAACTAATTATAACACGTCTTAATTTAAATCATGTCGTAGAGTTTTATGATTGCTGGCTCAGACACCTCATCCATGACTCTGACGTGGATCTTTAGCAACTTGTTAAACAATAAACATGTATTGGAGCGTGCCCAGGAAGAGCTTGACCAAAAAATTGGTAGAGATCGATTAGTGAACGAAATCGAGGCTGAGAATTTGTTGTACATCCAAGCCATTATCAAAGAAACCTTACGATTGTACCCACCTGCTCCATTGGGAGTTCCGCACGAGTCTATAGAAGATTGTTACCTTGGTGGGCATTTTATCCCAAAAGGGACTCGTCTATTTGCTAACTTATGGAAGGTGCAAACAGACCCAAATTTTTGGTCAAATCCGAAGGAGTTCATGCCTGAAAGATTTCTAACAACAAAAGCAGCGGTTGATGTTTATGGTCAACATTTTGAGTTTCTTCCATTTGGCTCAGGAAGACGATCTTGTCCTGGACTCAACCTAGCAATGCAAGAGATGTCATTGGCACTTGCAAGGTTACTTCAAGCATTTAACTTCTACAAGCCATCAGATGAACCAATTGACATGACTACGGGCTTACGTATTGTCCTATTCAAAGAAAAACCTCTTGAAGTTTTGGTAACTCCGCGCCTTCCTCGCCAGCTTTATCAATAGTAGAAAATGAGTAAGATAATAACATGTTCTTGTTTATGTTTTTAATAAAGAGAGGTCATAATATCCTACCTCCGATAAATTATAATATAAGCTAAGAGTTAGCTTTAAAAAATATCATCTTCTTAAAATATCAAACTGCAGATACCCAAAGGTATCAAACTATGGATACCTGAATATTAGACCTATATGTACCTTCAGGCAAATTAAGGCCATTAAAGCTTTGTAAACTCTTATCTTTTGATATTAATGAAAAATGATTATGTTTAGCTCAGGACCTTCTAAGTTGTACATTGCATTTTCAATTCTTTCATAAGGGTAAAATTTGTGTTCTGACTTCAGAGGAAAAACTGTATTAATCTAGGCTAAATTAGATAAAGTTATCTTATTGGTATTTGTAGCTTATCTTTCTAGCAACGATATAAAATATAAAAGTTTTGGATATCATAGTGGAGAGATATGTTCTTTATAAGTTTGTAATGCTGCACAAGACATATGCAGAACAACTATAGTAAATGATGAGAATTAGTTGTAGTGATGAATCAAATGAGGAGAGATTAGAGATTTTAATGAAACAAAGTTGGTAGTTGAATTGATAAGAAGTGATATCACACTAGAAGAGTTGAATTTGGAAATATTATGAGTGAACGTGTTGTTAGAATGGACGTAGGAACCATTGGAAAGGTTTTGGAGGGGCTAAGGTTTCACCAATGTTCGTTAGACAAACAATAGGTCCATTAAATGAACCTTCTCAGGTCTAGAAAGACCCCTAGCCTCATCCATGTCCGTTAAACGGACATTAAGTCCTTTAAAAGGACCTTCTCAGGTCTAGAAAGACCCCTAGCCCTGTGTATGTCCGTTAAGTGGAAGTGTATGTTTGATAAACGGACATACACTTTGCACTTTCAGGAATTTACGTTTTTGACCTTCTAAATGGCAAAATGTCTATTCGGAGTAAAAGTTGTAGATCTAGAAGTACTCTTAGATACAGTCGTAAGATGACCTTAATCTGATATCTCTAATGAATGTTATGCCTTTTTTCCTAAAACAAGAACAGTTATAAATTGTGGGCTCATCGATGTTTTTCTATAATACATTTTAGACTTGAATGGAACTTGAAATGTGCTTAGTAGAGAAAACACAAATAAGTGTTATGTTAGGGTGATGTTTGAGGATATAAACACAAGAATGGATTATCGTAAATCCAATGATCACGTAGGATATTTTTGGTATGTTATGAGAATGAAGATGAACTGATGATGAATAATGAGGGTTCATTAAAATAACCCTGCAAAATAATACACTCACATTTTATTGGAAAAGATGACCAAACTACCATTTAAGGGAAAGGGACAACGTGTTAGCGAGTTACTAGAATTAATACATTCAAATGTATGTGAGCCTATGTCCACAAATGCTAGAGGTGGATAGTCATATTTCATTATGTTCACAGAAGACCATTTTAGATATGGTTATGTGTATTTGATGAAACAAAAGTCTGAATCATTTGAACAGTTCAAAGATTTTAGACTAGAGGTAGAGAAACAAACCGACAAAGACGCTTAGGATAGATCGAGGTGGTGAATACTTAGACCAAGAGTTTCTTAGTTACTTAAAAGAGAATGGGAACATAATGGAGCTTTTTAGAGGAGAAATTGTACACTATTAGATATGGTACATTCCATGATGAGTCATGCACTCCTTCTATATCCTTTTGGGGATATGCAATTAAAATCGTAATATATCTTCTAAATAGAGTTCCATCTAAATCAGGTAATATGACACCATATGAGATATGGACTGGTAGAAGACCTGGATTATCACACTTCAAGATTTGGGGATGTGAAGCTTATATGAAGCGTGCTATATCTGATAAGCTTCAAACTAAATTAGATAAATGAAAATTTTTAGGGTATCTGAAAGATAGTTTTGGTTATCAATTTTATCATCCTATTAAGCAAAAGGTATTTGTCTTAAGATATGCTACATTCTTAGAAAGATAATTTATTCTCAAAGAAAGTAATGGGAGTGAGGTTGAGCTTAAAGAAATTCAAGAGCCACAAATTTATATCGAAGTATAACAAGAATCTCAAGTTGATACATATGATGTACAACCAAGAGTTCAAGAGACACATAGTCTGCAATGAAGTGGTAGGATATGTCATCCTCCTACTAGATTAGATAATATACATATTGACCAAGGAAAGGATAATGTATCACTCATACATGATAAGCCTACTGCTTTTAAGAAAAGCAATGTCAGACATCAATTCTTTAAAATAGCAAGAAGCTGTGAAATTCGAAATGGAATCCATTTACACTAACCAAGTATGGACTTTGGTGGATGCACCTGAAGTTATAGTACCTATTGAATGCAAATGGATTTTTAAGAGAAAAACTAACATGAATGGAAATGTACATACGTACAAAGCAAGGTTGGTGGTAAAGGTTACAAACAAAAACAAGGAGTTGATTTTGATGAAACTTTTTCTCCAGTAGCAATACTTAATTCCATAAAGATTTTATTGGCTATAGCTGCATACCATGATTATGAAATTTAGAAAATGGATGTCAAAACAACATTTTTTAATAGGAATTTACAGAAGGATGTGTATATGACACAACTTGAGGATTTTGAATTCAAAGAATTTCCTAATCAAGGATGTAAGTTGCAAAGCTCCATTTATGGACTTAAGCAAGCATCGCAGAGTTGGAACATCCGTTTTGATGAAACAATCAAAAAGTTTGATTTTACCAAAAATTTGAATGAACCTTGTGTTTACAAGAAGGTAAGTGGTAGTGCAGTCGTTTTCTTAGTGTTTTATGTGGATAACATATTACTTATTGGAAATGGCATTTAAATACTCCAGCTTGTTAAGATATGGTTATCTAAGAACTTTTCCATGAAGGATATGACAGAAGCAGCTTATATACTAGGTATAAAGATCTATCGATATAGATAAAAAAAAAAAGGCTGCTTGGATTATCTCAATCCATGTATATAGATAAAGTGCTAAAGAAGTTTAGCATGGAGAATTCTAAGAGGGGATTTTTACCTATATCGCATGGGATTTCTCTCTCACAGATTATGTGTCCAAAGACAAAAAAGGATAGAGATAAAGTGGATTGTATTCCATATGCTTCGGTAATCGAATCAATCATATATGTGATGCTATGTACTAGACCAGATCTTGCTTATGCTTTGAGCATAACAAATAGATATCAAGATAATCCTAATAAGGGTCACTAGACGGCTGTGGAAAAACATCTTGAAGTACTTGAGAAAGACTAAAGATATTTTTATGGTCTATGGAGGAACTAGGCTGAGAGTTTAGGGTCATTCGAATGCTAGTTTCTAATCTGATCAAGATGATAGTAGATCACAGTCAGGGTATGTTTTTACTCTTTGGGGTAGTGCGGTTAGTTAGAAGAGTTCCAAACAACCAACCATCGTAGATTCCATAACTGAAGTTAAGTATATTGCAATTTTTGAGGCAATGAAGGAAGCAGTTTGGATTAAAAAGTTCATCACTGAACTTAGAGTGGTTCCTAGCATTGTTGATCCGATAGTAGTGTACTGTGACAACAATGGTGCTATTGCACAAGCAAACAATCCTATGTCTCATCAACGATCCAAACATGTACTCAAGAAGTTTCACTTGATCAGGGAGATAGTGGAGCGGAAAGACATAGCATTGGAGCGAGTTCCTACTAAAGGGAATTTAGTAGATCCTCTTACTAAGTCACATCACTCACTTTGACACTTAATTCACATATTCACAACACATATTATCACGTAAAGATCGAGGAACCAACTACGTTACTCACCTGTAACTTCCGAGCTACTGCCTGGAAGTCCCAGCAATATCCGTGGACTGTCAATCCAACGGTACCTCTATAAAAATACAAATGAATTCTCATCACTATATGCTCAATCAATTGAATTCACTAATGCACATGTCTCAATTCAAGATTGTATGATGCATGATCATGATTTCCAGCGCTCTACTCCAATTCCACTATCTCTCACTTCATAACCACAATTCACTATTCACTAGGTCAATAATACCCATTGATTCCATAATTCTCCAATTTAAACTCAAATTGGTCAAAGCATAACTCTTAGGTCGCACTTGAAGCTGAAATTAACTCACTTTCGATAAATTACGATCCCTCAAATAAAAAATTCAACTCTCAATTTCTACCACAATCATAGACCTCTTTCTCTAGCTCATAACGAATCAAAGTTTACCTCAATTGGAGGTCTACACTAAAAGTTATACTCGAAAGACTAAACCATTTCACTTCAGAATTCTCACCCTTCGCCGCGACGTAAGTCTCTTTGTCGCGACGTCTAGGTCGCTCGCCGCGGTGTCCACGAGTAACTCGTCGCGGCGTAAAACTCATTCACTCGCCGCGACGTCTCACTTGGCTCGTCGCAACGTCCAAGCAATTTCCACGCTCGTCGCGACGCCCAACCGAGCTCGTTTCGATGAATAAATTAATTTACTCGTCACGACGAAGCCCTCACGCCTCTGCGCTCGTCGCGACGTGCGAACTAGTTCGTCTTCTCCGATCGACATTTCCGCCATTAATGCTCTTAAAACTACCGTTAATACTCTCAACCACCTATTCAAACACAATAAATGCCATAAATAACCATAAATACAACATTAAATACAATAAAACTTACCAAATCGCAAATCCAATGAAAACCCTAAAAACCTTCGAAATCTCTCAAGCTTCTTCTCCTTCCTTCTACAGCCACGATGAACCTCAAATAACTAGCTCAAACTCAACATCTTTCACCCTCCAGCAAATCTTCACTCACAATGAAGAGAAATCAACGCAATCTCAAGGGGAAAAGCGGTGAGATCGTCGACGGAGAGGGAGAAGAGAAAAGGAGAAAATGCTAATCTCCCAACTTCAAAACCATATATATATACAAGGGTTGATTTCAACCTAGACTCACAATCTTCAAGCCCTCAAATTCACTCAATTTTGATCTCTAATTTCAACAGCTTATCACAATAATTCTTAAACTCACAACTCTAAATTTTCAAGCCATTTGCCAGACACTTTCGGAACCGGAATCCAACTCATCAATCTTTAGGTCAATTTTCGGTCCGATCTCATAATTCTAAAAATTTCGAAAAAATTCTCATAAATCCACAAAAAATGTAAAACACTCGATTCTATACTCAATTTTTAATTTCCAACTCTCAAATTCAATTTCTCACTCTAACTCACTATACAACTCAATTTCTCTTAAATTCTCAATCAAATCACAATCTAACCAAATTAACTATTCACTTCTATTTTTCCTTAATTCTCAAAATTCGATTATCACGCTAATTCCACTATTTCCTTAATTTCTTAATAACTCAATTTATACCTCAATTCACTTTAAATCACATCTAACTCATTTATCTCTAAATTTCACAGTTCAACTCATAATCACAATTAAAAAATGCTGGAATAATCATGAATGCATGTCGCTATGAATGCATGCGCAATTAACTCATTTATCACTAGCATAGAGGCAAAATGCACATGAAGTTCAATTATCAATGCACTCACTGCTCACCCATTCGAATTTCTATATGCCCATCACATCGGTAACGGGATGTTACAAAAGTCTCCCCTGATCTTTATTTGTTGGGATTGGTATTGGCATTTGCTCCGTATTCTAGTTTGGAGCTTGGCCTTAAGGTCTACCTCTACCAGCTGGGCCTCTATTAACAGGTTTGTCTATCTGCATAGTAGTCTGTGAAACTAGGGGTGAAGCCACTTGGTTTTCTTGCATTGGGCAGTCTTTAATGAAATGCCCTTGTTGTCCGCACCTATAACAACCTCTGAACATGAGTCTATAGGGTCATTCCTTGATGATTTTTCCCACATACGTTACAAGCAATTCTAACCTATCGCTATGCTGGAGGTTGTTGTGATCTATTCTTAGCTGGGTTCTGTGTACCACTAGGTGCTGAAAATACTGATGCACCTAGATTTTTACCTCTGCCTTGACCACCTCTCAGTGGTTCTAGAGGAGCAGACTATATTGTTTGTTCTGTTTGTCTCATCTGAGAGCTATCTCTTTCTCTACGGCCTCTACTGCTCTGGCCTTTACCTTTTCTTCTCCATTCTTTTTCTGCTCTCCCCTGCTTAAACTTTGCTTCCAATTGTTGAGTCTTATCAATCAACCTTGACAAATTTGGGAAGTCAATAGCCATAACAGTACCATACAAGGAAGGTATGAGTCCCAACTTGTATCTTTCCATTTTTGCATCTTCAGTAGGTACAATTTCTATAGCAAATTTGCATAAGCATAGAAATTCACTTGCATAAACATCCACGCTCACACCAAAGTTTTGTCTGAGCCTTTAAAATTGCAAGGCTCAATTTTGTCTTTCGTATGGAGAAATAAACTCATTGATTAACACTTGTTTAAAGAATTCCTAGGTCGGAGGATTCCCACCATATAATTGATCCTCGATATTCCTCTGGAACCATTCCCAGGCATTGTTTGTCAATTTAATGCCCACTAGTTCTATGATCCGTGCATCAAAGCAAGTTAATATCTGGACTATTTTCTCAGTAAGTAACTCCTGGGGATCCTCATGTCTCTCACAACCAAACTCAGGGGTTTGTAATTTCAAGACATCATTGATACTTACCCCTTCATCATCTAAAACTCACCTAAGTAATCCTCTAGGCATTTGCATTGGCTGTGGTGGTGCAAGAGCAACTTTGGGTACACTCTGAGTTCTTTCTCTCTCTCTTTCTCTAAGTATTCGTACTTCTTCTCTCAATTCTAGAACCTCCTGCCTTTCTCTTAAGGCTCAGTTCTCTGCTTCTAAGGCTTGTATTCTTTGTTGTAAGGTTCTAACATCTTCCCCTTAAGCAGCTAGGGGTTCAGGTTTAACTTCTATCTCTAATCTCCTCCTAACCCTGGGTGGAGATCTTTCTTCTTGTTGTTCTTGCTTTACAGATTCGACATCAGGTATAGCAGTTGGAATTTCCCTCTTTCTAAGACAACCTCATCCTCATTGAGGAGGCGTTCTTCTTCTAGGAGGCATCTCTATTATGGACAAAATTAAAATCATTTAGATATCAAAATAATATGCTATTGACATGACGCAGATCCTATGCTCTATGGTGTCATGCTTATGCAAGAATATCATATGCATATATCATATCATATGCATATTTACATATTATCCTTATTACCTATGCTTTTTCAGCATTCCCTTCTTCTCTATTTTGCTAGGTTGTTTAGGACTGAGAAGGCATTTTAAAATACCTTTAATGTGCTTAGGGTTCTTTGTATAGTTAGTAGCCTATCCATTCTACTCCTCATTCTCGCACACATCCTTTACTCTTTCTTTCTCATTCTTGGTAACTATTATACTTTTCTTTAATACTTTCTATACATTATATAAATCACAAGATCCTTACTCTTATGAAACCTTTGGCTCTGATACTATCTGACACAACCCGCCTTTTGGACCATGTTGACACTAGGGAATGGGTAGGCTTAATGCCACCAAAACCCGTAGTAAGCCTAATTTTTCTATATTCTACTGAAAATCTGGCATGACCCATTCGTTTGTTTGATTAATCCTTATACCTGCTTAACAATTTTGAATGAAGCAAGGATCTCAATATGAAATTCTAGCATACATTATCTACTTATAATCTGCCAATCTATGATCGTCTTATAACATCAATTAACATCATTCTCAATAACATAGCATATCCATACATGTATCATGTACATATGATTATGACAAACCATGGAGCAGCTATAAGCATTTACAATTTGCATCATGCCGAAAAACTTAATTGTCTGTTTATCTAAGTGAGTCTCAAAAGGCTTGGATTTCTCTCTCATGCGATCTGCTAATCTCCTGAAATGATGATAAAGAGAGGTGAGTCTACAACACGACTCAGTGAGATATAAACATGCTACTATGCTTGTGAGGCTAGGCAACACAAGGCTAGCTTCATAAGAACGGTTTGTGGCATTCTAAGCAACAATACATGGCATCAATGAATAAACAAGTAGTGATGTCAAATGCGGCAATCACATGAGTATCAATAATAAAGCTCAATATGGATTGTTCTATTAAAAAAAACATGAATTTGGTTTCTGAAGTCTTTTTGAATTTTTGGGTTCTTTCTTTGGTAGAGTTCTACAGGATTCCTAATTCTAAACTTTCTCATTTTTGAATTCTGATTTTCTGAATTTTTAAAGAAGAGATAGAGGCATGTTAGTACGACATATCTTCCCTTTTCTTATTCTAGACAAGGTTAGCCTAATCCTACCCCTGGAGGCCTGTCCTCTCCAGGTAGGACCTAGATCTAGCCCATCACCGGCAGGTTACCTATGTGCACATGGTCTGATAATATACTCCATTAGCTGGATATCCTATGAACTCACCAATCATGGGTAACAAGAAAAACATGATTCATCAAAGAATTGCAATTAATAGGTTCAACATAACAAGAGACCAAAAGATGCAAAGAATCTGAATATCATCTGGTCAATCTGGAATACAACATGCTAGGCTCAATCACTTGGATTCATATATGAAATAAGTCGTACAGGTTCGAGAACAATTCAACAAGTCGTAAGATAAAATAAAAGGATTACTACATAAGTATAGTCGCATAATTATACTCACCTCGACTGTCTCAGGGGTTTTGATCTCTTTTCTAATTTTCTTGAACTTGAGAGGTAATAGGTACGACTTCTAGTTCTATTCCTTGTCTGCTTTCACAACCAATTGGGTAACATGCATGAAAATTTCATATACCCGCATTAGTCATTCTTACATAAACCTCATTTCTTAACGCATATCATTACAAATTTATATTTTATTCACTAATTCATTTGCGTAGGTCTCATTCGTGAAGGCATAACTTTTTATACATAGGTCCAATGTTTTTCAAACTTTCCATACCTCTGTTTAACACATAAATTCACATTTATTCTTTTATGATCATTTTCTAATTTGGTCATTAAGGTTTCCAAATATCCCATCTATAGTCAGCCTTAATATTCAGTCATGAGTTGGACCCTTCCAGACTCAAATCATTACAACTTATTAATTTATCATCCAATTAAGGTGATTCAAATCTCCATTTTCAATAGACTCATATGGCTATCACATATCCAAAGACAGCTCAAAAATGATGAAATTTGTATTTATTGTGATTTTTATAAGGCTGTCCTGTTTCTGTTCTCTTCTGTGTCACTAAGTTCAGTAACACCCTTCACTTATTTAGCCATATCTCACAAGATACTCATCCAATTAAAATTCCCTTTATATAGCACCCAGATCCACATTTTCGATCGTTTCATAACTCATCATCCAATTCTAACTCTAACGTCCTCAAACAATTAACTTTCATTTCATGTTTCAATCCCGCTGGTATTCCAAACCAGTTTCAATTCAGTACCTATCTCATTTGTTTGGCTCGCCCTAAATTCGTAAAAAATTCAGGGATATAGTAGACACTTGTATCTACAACTTCTAAGTTTTGAGTTTTTGCAAATTCACAAGTTAAACAGCTCAAATAAAATGTATAAGGAGGACTTACGAATCTGTCTCCCTTGACAGCTTGAACTCCAAAACCCTAGGTTTTGGTTTATCCCCAAATCACCATAAAAATAAAAATTTCCTCATGATAATTTGTCATTAGACATTAAAGAATAAGAATCTATCATCAAAATCATCAAACCCATAAATTTCATCCAATGGGTTTCATAGCCATGAAAAAAAAGGGAGAAACTAAATTCCAATTGGTAGAATCAAGTGTCGGGATCGAGGCTTACTATTTTGTAGTGACTAAATGCCTTGATTCTCCTTCACATTCTTGTTACAAAGCTTGAAAACCTTGAAAGAAAGCTTCCATGGTGAATTCTTGTTAGTGAGGGAGGAGGAGGAAGACAAGTTTTTCTCTTATTTGTAGTTTGCTTCTTTTATAAGTCACTTTATTCATTATTTGCAAAAATACCTCTCTTGTACTGATTCTTTAAAATCTGCTCATACAATTTCCTATGACCACCGAAAAGGTGTCAAACATCATTAATTTAATGTCACCAAAAATTATAATTCACACTGATTTTTTTTGGGTGTAACGGGTAAATCAGATATTGGGTGTTACACTATATAATATTTCAGAATTCAAATTGAATTGATTTCCTTGTATAGATTAAGGGTTTTTTTTAAGGAAATAAAATCATAAGAAAATTACTTCCTTTTTTCTAGGAACCTTCTTAGTAAACTTTTCTTTTTAACATCCGAGAGAATCTTACCTTTTAAAACAATAGCTCCAAAAATTTTTATTCCAATAGAGATGATATCGAAAATCCAAAATCAACTAAGAATTAAGATGAATCAATGACTAGTTGAAGAAATTAATTATTTAAAGAAGAGCAACAACACTTATGAAGTAACAAACATACACAGACTTTTCAAACATTTTAGTAGCATTTGTATTCTTGAGAGTTATATCATTCTTATTATGCCTTAGAAAGTAAAATTACTTTATTAAGGGAGAAATTGTTATTGGAGAACTTACTTTTGATTTTACATTTTATTTTTCTGTCAGCTTTTAAAAGCTTGTTATACATTTCGAGTGTGGAAGGTTGAAGAATCTTGAAAAATATGTACTTGTGAGTTTGGAGAGGTTCGTCAAATTTAATACTTGGATTCTTATAGTGAAATATTCAAGTTGGATACTTAGGGACTAAACGTAGGTTTGGTTGTTAGCTAAACCAGTATAAATCTACTATGTCATTCTTTCTCTCTTCCTAACATTTAAATTTCTACATTATAAGTTTATATTTTCAAGAGTTTCTTTCAATTTTTCAATAGGCTCCTTCTATTTTTATAAAATAAGAAGTTCTTTTTGCTTTAAGCGTCAACAGGGCTCTTATCAATTAACAGATTTATTTCTATTTAAGCTCTAGCAGGTTCCTATCGATTTACAGGCCTCTTTTATTTTTGAGTGCGATTAGGAACATTTCGACTAATAGAATTCTTTCACATTTTAAATAACTAATAGGATAATTTCTTTTTAAACGATAACATGTTCTTTTGAAGTTTAATAGGGCCTTTTCATTTATCGACCTATTTTTTAGAAAGATTTTAAATATTTAAAATACATTGCAAATTTTTTAAACACAATTTATCCCTTTTTATTTGTGTTTGCTTTATCAAAAATAATCCTGTCTAACTATCTCCGATGTTCAAAACGACCAACCATATCTAATGCAAAAAAGCAACATCGCTCTAGGCATTGGACATAGGTTTGGAGACTGTCTAACTATGTCCAATGCCTAAAATATATTTTGGACGGAGGATCCAAACTGGTATCAAGCAACATATGTAACACTACAAGCACAGATCATTGTAGTGCTTATCATTTATGAAAAGATGGTTTCGTATGTAGTTCAAAATTTATGAGGATTCATTAATAATGTATTAACCCCTTCACATGGAAGGACTCTAGTTATTTGATTCTGATAAGGCAAGACGATCAACTAGGATTATCTTCATTGACTTTTTGGATCTATTTCAATAAGTTCAAGAACTAAAACTACGTTCGACTAGTTCGTAATGTGTACAGAAAGAGAACTGAGGCTTATCCCCAAGTTACGAACAAATCAAAATGCTTTCAAAATTCAGTACAAGCCATGTGGAACGAGTAAAAATTCAGTACCTTCATAATCTAGCAAGTGAACAACACAAATTCTAAAAGATATAGGTACAAATGATTAAATCTCATCGGCTAGATGCAGCTTATGTTGACTATGTATAACTTTTCAATAATTAGATAATATGTTATTAGAGGCAAAATCGCGCGTATGATTTTCCATTGCTTGAGCAATATTATATAGCGTTACAACAACTTTTCATATATATATATGAACATATAAAATGGCTGTTCGCATGTACCTTAAAACCTCCATATAATTTGATGATTCGTGCAGACTCAAAAAGATAAAAAGAGTACCTTTCCTTTCTTGGTAAACCCCGTTGACACAAAATTGAACGGCTGCGATGCGCTCACAGCAGCCATGTGGCGAACGTGTGAGCCACGACGCAAGGCTAAATGTCAACTCCCATCTTGCAATCATCATATGCTACAAGGCATGTACAGCAGCAAAATTCGCTGCCTTTCTGCCTATAAAATGGAGATCACAATTAATCGTATAATACTTGAAGCAGCAGGCAGGGTTTCAGAATTCGGAAATGGCTTTTGGAGTTCGCCTTTTCTTCTGTTTCTTGCTTGCCATTGCTATTGTGTCTTCAGCTCGCAACACCATTTCATTACCTTCAGGTAATGTTCTTCGGTTTTTTTTCTTCTTTTAAATCTCTATTGACTCGAGGAAGAGCTTCCTGTTTTCTGCAATTAATTCATGTTAGATGTTGAGAATGAGAATGGATTTAGTACGAGGCTCGAGGGTCTGTTGAAATATAAAATGAAAGTTTGTCCCACATTGAAGAAAGAGAGGGAAGAAAATTAATATATAAGTCTAGTGGACTACTCCACCTATCACCAATTAGTTTTAAAATAGAATCTCACTTAGACTCATATGTGGTCTAACTTTTCTTCTCGTATGTGCCCGTAAGCCTGTTGTAAATTCTAACATAATCTTTGCTTTGCTAACTGACCATACAAGTTGTCAATGCAAAGACAAAACATAGGAAGGCTCGTATAAATGGAGTTCAAGCTCACTGGCACTGTTAATCACTTGGGAATAAGCTAAAAATGTCGCCCATAGTTTTTTTTCTACAAAAATTTGTCGATGATTTTGGAGTCATATATAAATCGACTTTTAGCGACAAATTTTTTTTTGGATAAAGTTCCCTTTTACTTCAAAAAAAAAATCAAAGCCTTGTTTGTATGTGGTTGATTAGTTAACTGAATTAAAATAAATATATTTCACTCATATGCCTGTTAGAGGTGATCTTAACGTGACGACTGTCATCAAATGCACGTAAATTAGTAACCATGGAGTGTGGCATTTGTTATCCTTCCATTGAGGCGCAGAGTAATAATTTAGAGTAACATATAATTTTCTTGTAATAAATATATTTTTCTTATTGAAATGGCATACTTTTTTTGTGCAAGAAAATGCTTGTGGACGAAATTAATTTGTTAAAAACAATTAATGTATATAAATTATTTTTTTCTTTTTTTCCTTGGAGAATGATTAGGCACGCTATTTTTTCCTCTTTAGACTAGTGAAAGGCTATACATATGACTATTAGCAAAATCGTTGTTATTATTTGTAATTTCCATGTACAGAAAACGACATGGCAATGGACATCCAAGAAAGGTTATTGAAGGTGCTTGATGATTACAATTTGCCAAGGGCAAACGGAGGACATGATCCTTCACAAAAAAGCAAAAGTGGTGGCCGTGGCAGACGCTGATTTATCCTCCGCTGTTGTTTCTCCAGTTCTTCGTCAAATTAATCCTTCATTTACATTTACATATGTATGCCACTGTGGAATAAACTTCTGTGTACTTAATTGAGCTTTAAGGATGATCCAGCTTGTGATAAAAGAACTTTTGTTTACAACCAGGTCAAATTGTACCTAAACATAGAGTTGGGTTTGGTTGTCACTCTGCATAAACAACTTAAATTTTTCGCTGGTGGAACTAGCTTGCTCCGGCAATTTTTTTAAAATGGTAACGATTGAACTGTTGCTTTACGCACTACAGCCAATCGATTTGGTTGTAGTTTAGTGACAAATTATTTAAAAAGCATTCTTTATCTTGTACATGTTTAGATATATATGATAAAGTCTATGGGATAATTTTACATTGCAAATGAAATTATAATGAGATTATAATTATGAGATTCATATTGTATTTATGAATTATTCCTAAAATGTTCCTAGTCATTGTTCTATTAAGATTGGACATTAATAGAACGTAAAAAGACTAGCACA
>JANIHY010000008.1:61171080-61185348 GCA_027479065.1 Erythroxylum brevipes
CGTTAGTAGATTCCTAGCTCCGGATCGTTAGAGTCTTCTCTGCCTTGTGGATCTTCGGCAAGAGAAGTTATGGCGCAGAGGTGGGTCAGCTGGGACGACTTTTGATTTGATTTGATTTTGAGGATGACCTAGTATAGACGTTTGTATCAGTTTCCCTTTTTGAATTATTATATTGTGTCTGTAGGGGACTGATAGATTTGTCTATATTTTGGATTGATAGTATGAAATGAAAGATTATTATGGTTTTAAAATTTAGTGATTTTCATGTATGGATTTTATAGTATTGATGACATGCAAGTGTTTAGTGACTGTTTTCGATCGTAGCACTTCCTTACTGTGGGACATGCGTCGGAACGACCCACGGGCGTCCCGATGTGTACCCTACGATGAGGGGGCACTACAATGAATGCTTGTGAATTGGGAACTTAGGTGAATGTATGTAAATTGTAATTACTTAATGCATTCATTGGTGCATTATTACAAATGCTTATGTTTATAAGGTATGATAAGTTTGTTTAGGTGAGAATGAATGTGTTCAATTTGGGCATAAGGAAATGAATTCATACTTATGCATTATTTTGTTGCCATGTGATTATGATATTGTGATAATTCCGGACCATCAATTGTCTGAGGAGTTTGATAATTGGAATTGTATTAGAAGTGCTTTCTAATTATGTGAATATTCATAATGTGTTGTTACTTAATACTTTTATTGATGCATTATTGCACATGTTTATATTTATAAGGCATGATAAGTTTGATCATATGTCAATGAATAAGTTCAATTAGAGAAAAATGAAATAAAGTCATATATTATACATTACATTATTTGCTTGTCATTCTAAAATCTGAAATGGATTGTTTTAAAATTGTTATGTCCTAGTCGTGGGTAAATAGGTATACCTAGAAGGGTTTGCAACTACTCCTATAACCATACACTTTGGTGTCTTCTGTAACTAGACACTTCAGTGTCTTTTGTAACTAGACACTTCGGTGTCTTCTAATTTTAGACACTTTTGTGTCTTCTATTTCAGAGACTTAAGTCTCTTCTATTTTAGATACCAAACATAGGTATCTTCTGTTTTGATCCTATTACTCACTTTTATAAAAAGGATTAGCAGTCTAACTTGTTTTGTGTTTTGAAATATGTCAAATTTTGATATAAGCTAATTTAAGTTCTTATACAACTAAATTTTGTTATGATATAGTCAAATGTTGTTCCGATATAATCAAGTTCTATTATGGTACTTTAAAGTTATATTTTGATATTATGGTATTCTGTTTGAATACTTGTAAGTTTTGTTTTGAAGCAAGTATATCCTATTATGATATGTTATATTTTGCTCCGATGCAAATAATGTGGGATTGTTCTTTAATTTGAACAATTAAAAGTTGTATGTGATTTGACATGATTCATTGCATGTGAATGCTAGACAACTATTAGAAACAATCGCCAAATTATATCTTGTTAGTTATTCCCCACTAAGCTATATGCTTAGCACGGTGGTTTTACCTTTGTGTAGGTTCTGACAAAAAGGTTTAAAGACTGGGACAAAGACAACCGCAGTGGCCAAGAAGAATGTCTTTTGTTTTTGAAGATGTATAATTAAGTTTGTTTTTGAGTTGTATCTGATAATATGAGAAAGTTTGTATTTTGTTGAATGGTTTGTAATAACTTTATTATAGGATGGATTATGTTTAAGGCATGTATTTTGATAAGTATAATAAGTATAATATGTTATGTATATATCTCAATAATTATGAATGTGAAATGTGTTGCATTACTTTCCAGGAATTTTTGGAATATCTTGATATGTTCATAAAATAACTCTTAATGGATTGTAATGTTTGTTTGTTTGAGTTTCTGAAATGCATGCAAGGAATGTTTGGTATGTTTTAGATTATTTTGGTTTTGTTTTGTGTGACATCTGCATATCCTCCCAGGGGACATGTGGGTGTTACAGTATTAATGTGAAAATTTTCCCTAAAAAATTGACATACTCCTTGCTTCCATCTTACAAAGTTGAATACCCATCTGTTAGATGGTTTGTATTTGTACATATCCTTTAAGCTTTTACTTATGCCTTCCCTATAATAATTTGTCTAACAAAGGATGCCAGTTCATCTAAACGATATTCTATGGATGAATTATTTACATTATTTACTTGAAAACATCATTATGAATGATAAATTATCAAGTGTTTGTTGTTATATTCTCAATTAAAGTTTTGGCCTCTACAGGAGTCTTTTAACATAGTGCTTCACCACTTACTGCATCCACCAAGCTCCTTTTCGTAGGCGATAATCCTTCATAAAATATTGGATAAGGAGTTGTTTTGTGATATTATCATGGGGGTAACTGACACATGACTTCTTGAAGCATTCACAATGCTTATAAAGGAATTTTCCAAGATGTCGCTTTATCCTGTAAATATCTTTCCTTATGCTTGCTATCTTTGATGCTAATAAAGTACTTCTCCAAAATAACCCTTTTTTCCCTATGCTAACACTCATTGCAAGAAAATAAAAAATGAAATCTTTTACCGCTTCGTTAAATGAAAATGGAAACGCTCTCAACATGATGTGCTCTTTCGTCACCCTTGGAGGTTTTATATTAAGACATACCTTATTGAGCTCCTTGAGATGCTTATGAGCATCTTTAACTGCAAAATCATGAAAGTTAGGAAAAAGATGGATTAAGCCACACTTAAGCTCAAAAGTAATATGTTTAGTAAATTTTGGAAAAGTAATTCATAAGGTTCTTTAAGTCAAGTATGGGGCAGCTAACTCTCTTAGAGCTCTCAAATTGGTCATGGCTGCTCCCAAATTAGTTCCTTGCTTTATTCCTGGAGTTGTTATTGTTTCTCAACATAAACTTCGTAGTGTCTTTCAGTCTCATGATAAAATTGTACAAGGTCTTGATGAGGAGATCTCGTCATTACCATATACAAACACTAATAAATATAAAAAGATCAAGAAACAGCTATAAAAACCAATTAAAAACAAATAGCTATACAAAACACCAATTGATACCTAACTGCATGTCGTTACACTAGTCAAAATAACATAATTAGACTACTACTATAGCAGTGGCGAGTCTAGGTTGATCCTACAGAGAGTGTGTGTAAAATTTATAAAATAAAATTAACCGGTGTTTACATTTAACGGGGGGATTTTTAAAGAAGAAAGTAAAATAAAACTAACTAGTAAAAACAAATTAAAGAAAATAGGAGAATGGCCTACGTATGGAGGCTTTAACTACCCAAATGTTGACCCCAACAATCTCACACATCAAGCTATGCAGAAACTAGATTACACACAGCAACAAGCTATAGAAGAGGGATCGAAATTACCTGATTTTAGTTCAGCTCATCCCCGCCTCCTTTAGAATGTTAGCAGTAGAAGCCTACTAGACTGCCGACCTGAGCTCCTCCTTCAATACGACAATCATCTTCTCATATTCAAACCCTAATTTTCCTGATTGATCCAACGAAGGTGACACTTACTTGTGAAATATCGCTGGATTAGGAATGAATCTCGCAGGTGACTTTGTCTTCGATACACCTGCCAAACACAAGGAAGTTCACCGATTAAACCCTAATTGCTAGACACATTACGAATCGATGTTGTTTACATGGAAACAACCATCTTTACAAAGATGTTTCATGTTTGTTAATTGCAATCGTCCTCTTCCCCTCAACAACTGCTCTGCAGCGTTAGACGAATAACGTCTCCTCGCACTATCGAATTGGGAAGCGTCTCGAAGATGTGCGAAAGGTATGGGTAGTTTACCCTAAAAGTCGGGGAGACTCTCTACGGAATCGTATTTGTTTCAATTGGAATGAACTCAAACGGTGTAGTTTTGAGTTATGTTGCCTTAAGTCTTGAGTTGTATCTTTGTTAAGTCTCCAATGTACATCTCTTCCATTAATGAAATTTTTTAATTTCTAAAAAAACAAATTAAAAAAAACATACAAAAAATTATAAAAGTGGAAAATTCGGTAGGGACCCAGTTCTTTGGTTCAATCTCAGCCTACACCCTAACTAAGCATATTTTATTAATTTGTTGTCCTTTAACCTCTCTTAGCAATTAATAATCGTGGGTCAAAAATTAACCCGAGTTTTTCCTTAGGTTTTGTTTAATCAAGATATGATCGTTAATTAAACCTAACTACCGAATAACCTAGGATACAATCTCTAGATTTAATTAGGCAGTAGCATTACGAATTAGGAAAACTGATTAATCAAGGCAACAACTATATACGATGCGTCATTTAACCTAGGTCATGTTATCCCTAATGATTACGAATCATTAATCGCTACACATGAATTTCAACATAACAATTATGACTTAAATCAAAATTATAGCAATGAGTTTTCAATTAAACGATTCAATGAATGCATTAAAATCACCTTTTCATAATACCCAATGGGTTCGTGCATAAATAATCGAACAATAACAAAAATTCAATTATCCATACACAATACCCAAATCAATTAACATAGGATAGCACAATCAATTTCTAATGAGAGGAAGAAATAATAAAATAATTAAAAAATACTTAACTGGCGTTGATGTTGCCTCCGAACTAGCGTCGGGACGTCTAGCTTTTCATGGGTCTTTTTCGAAAAATGCTTCATCCCCTATATTGTAGCCCCACCAAAGACCCCTTCGTTTCTCCTTCACTACCTTATTACGCAACCCTCTCTACTCTTCACTATTCACAATGGGACAATTAAAGATGATGGTCCAGTTAGCACTCTCTTCTGCAGCCCTTGTCTATTCTTCTCCCTCCTACACTGTAGCTTGAAGTGACAATTTCTATTTGAGGGTTTTTGATCCACCTCCCATTATTCACACCTCATGCTATCTCTATGTACTTTTCTCCTCATGCTCCTCGTCTGCCTTGCATTTTCTTCCTTGTTGTTGTCGTTTTACTCGATGTGCGCTGCTCCTTGGATGTTGCGTTTCAATCTTCTCGCAAATGAACATTGCTTACATCCATCTGGTATTGCTGACATGTTTTGCTTTTGGTTGTGCTACCATTTTGATCTTTTTTGGCTTCCTATTTGTGCTGTCATTTTTACTTGGCTGGTTGTCTACTTGCTACATTGTCGTTTCATTGTTTTCCTTGCTTATCCAAATGTTGGTGTTTTCTTAATGGACTGCTATTGTTTTTGTTTCAGTCCAATTGTTGTATTATTTCATTTGGCAGCTTCTTGGTTGTCTTCTTTTGTGTTTTCTTTCTTGTCTTTTAATTTTCCTCTTCTTGCTCTATGAAGACAAGTAAAAATTAATCTTCGAAAAATAGCTCATGTGTCGTGCTTTCGACTCACTTTAATTTCTTTACTTCCAAATTATTCCTAAAATCATATGTGAATTAAAGTGAGTATCCTAAGCATTTTCGTATCATTAATCGCTAAGTATAAATGATTAAATATATCAACAATTACACACATATCAATAGTAGTGTGGCTATCTTCAAAAAGTCATTAATGAACTTTTAATAAAAATCTGCATGCCCAAGAAAAGAATGTACTTTACTCACAGTAGAGGGATAAGGTAAAGAAGAAATAAGATCAACTTTGAACTTGTCTACTTTAATACCCTTAGCGGATATCACGTGACCTAAAACTTTACCTTGATCCACCATAAAATGACATTTTTTCAGTTTAACACAAGATTTGTTTCTATACATCGTTCCAAGATAATGGCAAGATTCTTAAGACATTCATCAAAAGAAAATCCATACACACTAAAATCATCCATGAATACCTCGATGATCTTCTCAACAAATTTGGAAAAAATGCTTATCATATACCTTTTGAACGTGACAGGTGCATTACATAATCCAAATGGCATCATTTGATAGGCAAATGTATTGAATGGGCATGTAAATGTGATCTCCTAATCTTTTTATGCGATTGGGATGTAAAGATAACTTAAAAAGTCATCTAAAAAGCAATAATAGTCATAACCAGCCAATGTCTCAAGCATCTAATCAATAAAAGGAAGGAGAAAATGGTCTTTACGAGGAACATAATTTAACTTTCTATAATCAATACATACTCGCCACCCGGTTTGCACTCGGGTGGGAATCAACTCACCTTCTTAGTTTGTCACAACAGTGATTCTAAACTTCTTTAGAATCACCTAGACAGGATTTACCCACTTACTATCAAAAATCGGGTAGATAACCTTAGTATCGAGAAGCTTCAACACTTCCTTCTTCACAACTTCCATCATTGGAGGATTCAACCTACGCAGAACTTGCCTTGTAGATTTTGCATCCTCTTCCAACAAAATGCGATACATACATATAGAAGAGCTTATCCCTTGGATATTTGCAATAATCCACCTTATGGCCTTCTTATGCTCTCTCAGCATTCGAACTAACCTCTTCTTTTGATTTAAAGTCAAATCTACCAAGATGATAACTGGGCGAGTCTATTTATCTCCCACATAAGCATACTTCAAATGTGTATGGAGAAATTTCAATTCTAATTCTGGTGCCTACACATTAGAAGGTAATAACTTCTGGTAAGCTTCAGGTAGTTGTATAGAAGCCAAATCATATTGATAAGATAAATTGGAGACAATATTATATCATGTCAAGAGCTGAGTCTTCTATTAGGAGTTGTTTCTTTCTAAAGCTTTTGATTCACGAGCCACTGTCTCCTGATGATTTCCCTGAAATCTTTGCGGAATGCATCCAAACTCGCATTCATCAACTTCATATAATGCTATGGTTAATGGTACTCCGTCGAAGACTTCAATGGACTTAAAATCAAACAAAGGGTCTTTTATCTTTATGTCTGTTCACCTTGGCCATTTGAAGTCGTCACAAGATTAATCAATTTCAACATTTTCATGATAATTTTAACTATAACACATTTATTTTACTCAAAAAGATTAAGCACTGCTCTTCTATTTTTTTTAACCACTTAAATAAAGTGACAACATTCAAACATTTAAATTTTGAGAGTAATTGTTGGTTTAAAATGGATGCAAAATTATCAAGGGTTTCAAATATATGACTCCGTTTGCTTTGCAATGTGTAAAACGGAAGAAAAAAAAATCACAAGTCTGTTGTAAAATACATCCACCAGTGAAAAAAAATCATAAAGTCTGTTGTAAAGTACATCCACCAGGAATGATACAAGAAACTTCCGTATCCGCAATCAAGCAGATAATCTAATGGCCTCAACAAGATCGATGCCTGACCGAAATGGGCTTAGCGATTATGCGGAGCAAGAGCTTGTGTCAAAGCACTGACTAACTGCAAAACCACTTAGCTCTCTAGCTATGTGCTAACTAGCAGCAACCGTCAATGAAAACCATCTCTCCTCAAGCCTTCTCCTTAGCTGAAGAGGATATCAGGTGATGCAATGTAGCAGCCTGAATTACTGCACTAGGATTTGGTTCTTTAACACGGATTGACGCAGATCTGCTCAGATTGAAACTTTGATTGGCACCACCTTTTAGAAAGCTTTTCAGTGACCGAGGAAGGTGTCGCAGTAGACGGGTTGAGCTCACAAGAAGAATCACCCCCATCATGATAAGTACCCTGCAACAGAAGAATTTTCTTGATAGGATATTGCATGAAAAAAAAAAAAAACTATAAATCACAACTTCAATGCCCAAGCACTCTTTTTTCTAGATTTTGTTTCAAATATACGAACCAAGTACAGGATCCCAAAGTCAATAACATGAACTAAATCTTCTGATCCCATTAAGATGAATTACTGCACTGATCGTATGAAATAGTTAAGAAGACTAATTATAGCCGAGTTCAGATTATGCATGTCAAGGGTTTCATTAGTAGGACATGCGCAGTCTATTCCAAAGTAGATCTACAAATCAAATGATGCTAACTGTCAAACATGAACTAGTACAACCTTATTGGTCTCTTTTACTTTTAAAGCACTGTATATCAATAGGGACTACTTCGAAACATGAATGGACAGATGCCGAATTAAATGATTTAAAAACTACGTGGCAGAGTAGCAACCTAGATTTTGAGAAGCTGGCTTCGTATGAACTACAAATATAATATACGAGTTCTGCATACCATCCAAGCAGAAGTGCAAATCGAGCACCTGGTGCTGAAGGCAATCTTTCCCCCAAAGCAAGCATTCCTGCAAATACACCAGTCACTATTGATGCAACCGCGGCACATGTAGACACCACAATTGCCCTTCCATGTTTCAAACCTCGAGTCTGATTCACAGGAACCATAACTAGATTAATAAACTAAACAGCTTTCTGTTGATGGAAAGCTAACAAAACAGAATTATATTCAATCTACTCAACACACCACTAATGTGATGAAAGAGATGCATTAAAACTGGTAAAACCAAAACATGCAATCTAGTACAACTAAGCAAACCTCAGATGCAGCTACACCCTGAGAAAAATTTTAATCTAGACAAAACTCAATACCTGGTAGTAGAATCCGGTAGCACTACAGCATGTACTAATCAACAAGCAAGTAGGAATCACCATTGCAGAGAAGCCCTGCTCGAGGAAGATGAATCCCATCTTAGATATCACAGATGCAAGCCTGCAACAATTCCAGAAATTCATCATCAACCACTAACTAAGTTATTGGAAATAGAGATTTACCTACGGTTGATGTTTTATTTTTTGCAGCCAAATCATTGGTTAACAAATTGCAAGCCAAAATGGCATCACTAGTAAGTAAAGTATACTGCAACAGCCTATATTTCCCTTTATAGACATAAGACTGGAGGGTTCTTGCAATCGTGCATTAAAGGCCAGGGAGATTATTCACACAAAAATAGTTCAACCACCAATTCCTTATTTCTTTTAGTTTGTCAAGCACAACATTTCCTGAATATGATGTACTTCAATGGCGACTAAGCGACTGAGAAGATAAAGAGAAGGTTTACATTTGACCATATCATGTTAGATACATGACAGGAGGACTTGCCCAGAAGTAAACATAAAACATCAACCACCAAATTCATGTGATAGGAAGGATACCCAAACAAAATGCCTGACTCCAGACCATAAATGATTTCTTCAACAACTTCATATTCCATCTGCATCATGAAATATTCAAGTGAACTCACAAAATGAGAGTCAGTTCACCAGCCAAGGCCAGCAGGAAATTAAAATACTACAAACAAGCACGTAATTACCGTTTCCTGTTCTCTTCGTTGATGTCTACAGATACGAAGCCATCCATTAAGGACTACCTATCCAACATATGATCATTTTCAGTTTCACAAAATATATCTTAGATGGTATCACAGCATTCTAAAAAGCCCCTCCAACAATAGAGAGGCTTTAAAGAATATAATTTTTACATATGGAATCCTGTTATATAATGTATCCCATAATAACATTGAAATGAGGCAGAACACAATTCTGATTTTGGCTTCACCAAGGTCAGGTTCAAAGAGAATATCAGCATTTAGCAGTCTTTGTTAATGAAGCAATTGCAACAAGACCAACAGTCTTCCCTTGAACATTTTATAGTCCACCATTGTAATCATTTTTCCAGGCGATGTTTCTTAGGAAGAAAAAAGAGGGCAGTTTACGACTTCTGGAAATTAAGTACAAGATATGAACTTTTAATGTATTACAAGGCACAAGAAATATTTTAAAGCAGATTGTTGGGTTAAGTTTATAGAAGAAATGAGTCTCTAAATCAAATTAAACTACTTTTTCAATGTCTATATGTTCTAAATCAATATATGGCATCTAGGGGTGCAGTAGGAAGTCCAAGAATCAAGCACATGCATGACTCTGTTACTTTAAAATTGAAGGGCTAAAATCATGTTGAAAGTTTGAAACTTTACAACATTTCATACAGAGACTACATGTTGTTAAATGAGAACAAAAGTAAGTTAAATATATGATGAAGATAAGAGTTATGGTAAATAAAACCCACAACAAGCTAAACTCTTATCAGGAAGGAAAAGCTAAAAGAATATAGCAGTCCACTATAAACGATGTTCAATGCTACCTATGAACTATACACATAAATAGACTATCCAAAATAATAAGTTTCACTCGCCATCCTTTTCCCATGCATTGAACGAAGTTAAACCTGACTACAAGTTGCACTGATAGGTTCAAACTGTTTAGCAGAACAAAGCAATCTCGGTTAACAACCTGTGGCTGCTCCATTTCCAGCTTGCTTAGCTTCTTTCTCCACATCATTAACCTCAAAGTTCACAATCAAATTTGTACACCTTCCACACTAAGAATTCTTAACACATGGTCCACCATATTAAGAAAGGAAACTTTATGATGCGGGATTGATAGAGAGCTACCATGTTTCTTGAAATAGGTCATCTAAAGATTTGCTAGCTTCACATTAGTAACTTCTAGATATCACATTTAGGTTTATAAGAAACTAAGCATCACACCTAGTGTCTAGAAATCACTCTTAGATGAGAAAGCATCAGATTTAGGGCTTACAAAAAACTAGGCGTCATATCTAGTGTCTAGGAATCACTCTTAAACATATAAATCACTCTTAGATAAGAAAGCATAATATATAAGACTTATATATAAAAAGAAAAACTATGCAACATGCCTAGCATCTAGGAATCACTCTTAGATGAGGAAGAATCAATTTAGGGTTTATAAAAAACTAGGCATTGGATCTAATGTCTAGTTATCATTCTTAAAATAAAAGAATCACTCTTAGATAAGAAAGCATAATATACAAGACTTATTAAAAACTTAGCATCACACTTAGTGTCTAGGAATCACTCTTAACATCTAAGAATCACTCTTACATGATAAAATATCACATTTTCACAAAAATTCATACTAAAAAAGCTCACCTCTCTCTTGCCACATACATTCCATGTTGTGGATACTACCCCTAAATATGGTTGCTTGGAATTAACATACCCTCATTGTCATTTTCTTTTAACTAAAACTAAAATGCTCAAGGGAAAAAAAAAAAAAAAGAAAGGTGGAAACAAGCTTGAGATAACCTCTTGACCAAAGCTACTGATTCCATTGAGAAAAGGCAAAAGAGCTTCACTATGATATTTTATTATGAGTAGCTCAAAAAATCATAAGGATGCTATCAATGAGCTAGAAGAATTGAAAGTTAGCACATTCAAAACACTCACAAAGTCACAACTTTGTACTTAAAGATCAAACTGCACATCCTAATTGAAAACTTAAAAACTATGTTTTTTTGTCAACTTCTCCTTCAGAAGAAATTCCAAACTAGGTACATTACTAGAACTGAGAATCAAAGTTATATGGCTAGGACCTGTGTCACTTTCACATGCAGATAATCTTAAGATCTGCCAACTCAGCACTTGTTCTATCCAACAACAGATTAACCCAATTTAGCAATCTTAATCATTCTTTCTTTATACTGTCCAACTTTACTTTATTTCCTTTCTCATTTATTAGGCAATCACACTTCCTTATCTTGCAATCATAGTCTTCTTATTTTCAAGTTTGCATGATTATAAGTTTAAAGATATGAACAGGATTTATAACGTGTCTAGGAAATAATTGCAATGACAAAGTCATGTCAGCACTGATACAAGATATTGTGCAAGATAAGGTACCTACAAACGAGATGGAAATAATGAATGCCAGCCACAACAACTGAATAAAAGAGATGGAAGAAGATTCCTGCTCCTCTCCTCCGGCACCAACTCCTAAAAGTATAAAAACAAAGGAGAAATCTAAGTAAACATGTAAACAAGTTATTAATTAGAGCACATAGCAACAGTTTATAGTTGAACTCCTTTAACAGATTGACGTGTCAGTATATTAAACAAAGCAAAAAAAAAAAAAAAAAGTGGGCTATGTTACTCCTAAGGTTGACATTAACAGAACCAGAAAGAGAATTTGCAACTACAAGAGGGTTTAAAACAAAACACAAATTACAAGTCAAACAGAAATTTTTCTCATGCTTATACATGGCATGACAAATGATTATATCTTCAGTCAAATTTCTTAAAAGGTGGCAAATTTAAGAGATTTGTACCAGATGTAGCATATCAACCATGACAATCATCAAGAGGGACATACCTATGGTACCTATACCTGCCAGAGTTATTCCAATCCAATCAATGACATTCATGACTTCCTTTAGATAAAAATGGGAAAAAACTGAAAGAATAGCTAGTCCACAGCCTGAAACTGGTTGTATAACAGATACCTAGCAAAGGACAGTAAGAATTAATTGCATGAAAGAAACAGAATACAATAGATTAAAAAGCTTAATGAGGTCGCAAACATCGTGACATGAAAATGCACATTAAATTCTGTTTAATGAATGAACAATGACAACAACTTCAGAATCAAGCTCAATCGATAACATAAAAGGTTTCAAGCACTAAATGCTGAAAATAGAGTCATGTAGCTGATTGCAATTATCATTTGGTATGCTTTAGTCACAAAAACAGCTAGCTCCAACCAATAACAACAATCAAATAGGAAGGTAGGGTCATATTTAATCAGACTTACGGGTGCTTGAGATAAGGCCCTCAGCATCAGCATTGCTCCACTGATATCCATAAAGAAACCTATCAACCAGGCTTTATTGGCAGCATACGCCCTTATGACCTGAATATCACAACAGAATAAACAGAACAGGAATCAGTGAGCATGGAAATTTCCCCAAATGTCAAGAACCTGATTGACAAATGACTCAAGCCTCGATAAAAAACAAATCAACCTATACGCCCCTGATTTTCATATGAAACTACCAAAGTCAAGTAACCAAGAACGTGAACAGAAGGCAAAGAACTCGATGTTTTTCACACAAAAATGAGAGGGAGGAGGGACGGCTCTTAAACTTGAAAGAAAGAAAGAAAGAAATGACCTTAAACTTGAAAGAGAGAGGAGGGAGGATGATGGTGCCCTTCTTCTGGAGAACCTTCCCGATGTTATTACCGGCGGTTGCCGCCAGCGTCAGGACGATGGATTCCCACATTTTGCTGTATCAGCGTCAGCGCATCAAAAATAATCATACATCTATATATTGATATAAGAAGAGGGAATATCAAGCTAAGCTAATCTAAAGATCTACCCAAGATTAAAAAAAAAAAAAAAAAAGGAATTATGGTGCGTTCGGTGGATGGTACGTTGAATCTGGATTTATTTAAGGCTTGGTTTTGCTTTCTTTCCTTTGCTGCCGTATTACGTCTAGTAGGTGTTGTTTACTTACTTCTTCTTTTCTTTTTTCTTTCGTACAAAAACTTGTAATCTTATTAACAGCTCAGGCTCGAGCCAGACTGGGCAAAGAAAATCAGACTCGACATCCTATTAACTTGGGCTTAGCCTGTTAACTTTGTGTACGGTCGAATCTGAAGCTTTTTGCCATTCCTTAATCACTTGTGTGTTTCTTTGGATTCTACTTCTATGTTTGTTAGAATTTTGCAAGAGTAATTTTTCTTAATCGATTGTTTTTCTCTTAAAAGAATTCTTTAAATTTATTTGAAATTTAATTTATATTCCTATTTTAATCTTTAAAATAGGAATAAAGCCATCCACCATAATTTTTATTGAAAGTTTTTATGCAAAGTGTAACATAATTTTCAACAAGTTTAGTAATCAATTAAATAATTTTTATTAATTCGGTAATCATACATCTCAACGCAAGTATAATATAATTTGAATTAAAAAATAATAGATTAATCATAATATATAGTTAATACAGAGCAACCTGACCAAGTTGAAGAACTTGAATCGAAAACCCAAAGCGGATATCAAATCAAACTAGACAAGAGCTAGAGCTAGAGCTCGCACATCCTACCACTATTTATGACCAAAAAAAATTGATAATTGAAGAATAGATAAACCAGACTTCCTATTGCAATATGACGAAAGTGATGAAACCATCCTCTACTTATTAGTAATCTTAAGTAGCATTGCTTGATATATTCTAGGAATCCATATTGAATTAACCGCAGCTATTAATTACTCTATTGTGAGACTTAGGGGGCGCTTGGTTTATAAAGGGGAATGAGAATGAGAATAAGAATGAATATAGTGAGAAATGAGAATGAATATAATCATTATAATAATGGTGGTTGATTAACATGAAAGAATGATTACTATTACCTTTGATGGTGGTTGGTTTATTAAAAATCTTTATAAAAAAATTGTTAAACTATTGTTTTATATCAAAATTTAAATATATTTTAATTAATTATATTTTATGCATCCTTTTTATAATTACAAAATGTTTAAAATTAAGTATATTGCGGTATTTCATTTCCAATAGTTCTTGAAGAAAAAAATACTCCAGT
>JANIHY010000008.1:61237610-61248868 GCA_027479065.1 Erythroxylum brevipes
CATGTTGGCAGAAATTGATGACACTTTAAGAAAGAAAACAAAATAAAATGCTCACGATTAGTTAAGAAGTCAAAATAGCAAAATTTGTAAAGGGGGTGATTACAAGATACCCAGCACAACATTATTATTCAGTCTTTGGACAAAAATAATAATTTATAAGTGGTCTTCTTGATCATAGTAAAAAATATGGAAACTAAAATGGCCTAACAATGTGCCTTTCTTTGGACCAACGCATTGTTAGCATGTTATACCAAATGCTTCACATAATTTAATACTATCCATCGTGCCTAAATAACCTTCCGTTGGGTTGATTGTTTCGCAATGATGTTTTAAAATTTTACTTACTATCTGGCCAAAATAACCATCCTTTGGGTTGATTATTTTGTATAGATATGAAATTAAATTACCAGTCATCTGACCAAAATAACATTCCTTTGGGCTGATTATTCAGCATAGATGAAACATGCATTATCATTCTAAAATTAATAAAATTTACCCAATAGAGGTTACTTTTGCAACATATCGGTTCAATCTATTTAATTCAAAATGATAAGCACCTAAAGTTTAGATAAAATTAGGTAATTTAATTATTGTAAAAAATGGATAACTAATTAACCCCAAATTTTGATTCCAATTAATTATTACAAAATTATAACCTTAGTTCTTAATAAGACTATATAACAGTGGAAAACTTTATATTTTATATGTATGTATAAAATTATGTAATTTAAACTTTAGGTTACAAATAAAAGAGAGCATGAGCATGGACAGCCATCGCAGCCTCAAAGATAATATATACTTTCTAAGCTAAACTTGCAGTATGCATGGCTATGGCTGTCTTGGGCGGTTGAGCATAAGGCTCTTTGTCTCTTTTGGTTGTGGGTTCGATTCCCACAAACCACAAGACGGCTCTCATGTACAAACAGTTTATGTGCAGTCCAAAAGACGCGTCTCATGCCCAAAAAGAAACTGACGAAAGTCAGTTTACGCGCCAGAGAAACTGACGTTGCAGTAGAGCAACGGTCATCCCTGACCTCTTCTGACCCGAATTAGAGGACCCGAATGTAAAAATGGGTCTGTAAAAAATTGTATACGAGATTTAACATATATCGCAGTGATATTTTATCATTGTTGAGTCAAACAATTCGTTTCTAAACTGAATGAAACAGTTTTTCGACAATAATACTTGTTTTCTAATTCATCGCAGACAAGATAATTAAGAGATCAAAAATTACTTTTACCCATGAAGATTTCAATCTCAGTCGATTATAAAGAAGAAAACAGTAAACCATAATCCAAAACAAATGAAACCTGAAATGATAAATATGCAATTCATTGTTTTTACTACCATGCATATATGGAATCGAGTAAAAACAAGAAATTGAATATCATGTTGAAACAAGAAATTGTTTAAAAACAAGAAATTGTTTTTACTACGTAAAGGGCTCTGATATCACTTCTTATAAATTTAATCTTATGATTAATATAATTCGATTTCTAAATATATAATCAACCGGAATCACACATAGATCGAATCAACAATGATATATGTATAAATAAAAACACTAACCTTGATTCATTGCACTGTAGAAGCGTTATCAGCAAAACTCGATGGATTTGTGTTCTTCCAAGTTAAGATTAAAAAAAACCGAATGTTTTCTCCTTATGGAACAGAGAAAACTTAACACAATCTTTTTCAGAGAAAATGTCAAAAAGTGAATCTAACTTGAGGACCACAACCTATTTATAGTCGTCTAGTGACTTGCGGGCTATTGTGGGCCCATTAACCACAATAATTCGTAATGGGCTTCTACGCATCAGGCCTATACTAATAATTAATTAATATTTCTGTAGGCCCAATTATTTACTATAGTTAGATCACATTTTATTAGGCCTATAACTGAGATAGAAATCTACGTACATATATTTATACACGTGGCGCATAAAATTCTAACATAACACATATTAGCCTCTGATTTCATATACGATGACTAACTTATAAACTCTCATGGAAAGAAGAAGAAATTCATCAACCAGTACCGGACCTACTTCACTCCCTTGTTTGAGTATCCTTGGTGAGAATTGAATTTCCACTGCAATTGAAAAGAGTAGCTCCAGAGGTCTATTAATTACCTTCAGGCTTCACAAAGTAAGTCGATTGCTTTTTGGGAACTATCAGGTGTATGATGGGCGCCTGCAGGATGTAGCTCAGTTGGTTCCGGAAGGGGTAGATTTGCTCCAAGGTGTACAGTTCGAATCCTATGATCTGCAATGTGGGAGCAACATCCTTGAGCTCCTTGTAAGTTTTGAGGGTAGGCTCCTTGTAGGCCATGAGTTGTTCACCTCCCCTCTTAACGGACCGCTGAGTACCTGATTTATATCCTTCCAGTTAATTCATCGGGCCGAAATATGAGGAGCCCTTTAAGTTGGAGTTCAACCTTTTGCTCCAAGGTGTATGATGGGCTTTGCCTATTAGAGAAAAGCCGCATTGGCAATAAGCTTCCGTAACCTGAGAAAAAGAGTCTCGATTGTCGAGTGCACTCCAGTAACCCAGAAGTTCACGTCGGCTCCACTTGTTATCCACGTGTGTTTCCTTAGTGGGCCATAGTCGGAAACACGTGCTTACAAACTTGAATTCGTCGAAACTCGAAAGCGGTTACAAAGTTTTAGTTTTGAACTTGGAACGAAGTGATGCAGACCTTTTCGACTATAAAAATACGGACTTTACGGTATGTTTGTATGCCATCTTCAAGAGTTGCCGCGAACATACCCCAGAAAAACTCCAATCTTGCTCTTCAATCTTAGGGAACCCATGTCTTGGTCCTGTAAGAAATGCACTTTCATCAACTCCCCTTCTCCAAATTCCACTTGCCAACTCTGCCTGTCGCCTCGATCTCCTCCTCCGTCTCCTTCTGCTTCTTCCTCTAGTGTAGAAATCCCAAAATGGTCTTGCAAGGCTTGCACTTTTTTGAATCCATTCAAGAACTCAAACTGTCAAATATGTGACACTAGAGCCCCAGTTGGTTCCCTTTCCAATTTTAAGGACTTGAATGATATTGGTGACGACGGGGACTTGGACTCTTCAATTGGGTCTGTTTTCTTGCCCTTACGCCCTTGCAAAAGGAAAGTCAGGGACCCGGTTGATGGTGATCGGGCGTGTGCTGAATTTGTGGACTTTCGAGGGGTTAAGGCCTCACCTAAGGTGGTTAGTCTAAAGGGTTAGTTTTTGTTTTCTACACCTTCTTCATCTCCTTCTTCTTATCGTTGTCTATTGCTTTTGTTGAATAGTTTCGGGATATATATTGATAGTATTTTTTTTCCTCTATCGTCAAATTCTTGTAATGTTTGCCAATGGAGTTGCAGGTTCTGTGGGATTGGGTTCTTCTGGAGGGATTGAAGCATCAAACAAGGAACTTACTGCCGTAAAGGGTGAAACTTTGGTTTTAGAAGGTGTAGAGAAATAGGACTTCAATTTCATTAGGTTATCTTAGGTTGAGTATGTCAATTATGGTTTCTATTTTGTGTATGCTATGGAGTTGAGATGTGCCTTCTGTTATCTGTATTGCCTTAACTGGTTGAATATCTGAACTCCATCTTATACAATGTTAGCTACTTTTTTTTTTGCAACAAAAGTTGTTGGTTCTTCTTCTGTCGTCAGTGTTGAACCATGGCCTTTTTCCTATCTTATTAACGGACTGTATGTGGTAAAATCATGCTGATTCAGCTGCAGTTTTGCGTTCAATTAAGATTTTGAGCTACAATGTGTGGTTTCGTGAGGACCTGGAGTTGCACAAGAGGATGAAAGCACTTGGTGACCTTATTCAATTGCATTCACCAGATATTATTAATTTACAGGTCTTTCTTGGTTCCCAGTCACTTAGAGTAGCGAGTCATCCCAGTAGCTCCATTTCACTTGTGGATAGTTTTCCTTGCAGGAGGTTACTCCTAATATATATGACATATTTCGGCAATCTGGCTGGTGGGAAGTATATGGTTGTTCGGTATCAAAAGATGTGGCTGATTCAAGGCCATATTTTTGCATGCAGGTGGACTTTTGTTTTGTTTTTTGAAATTGGCCCAAATTTCATTGACCTATCAACTCAATATTGGACTTGCGATTGAACTTTGATCGGCCGAGTGTGATTTTGCATTGAAAGTGGGCATTGTGATAAGGAATTCTTAGTTATTAATCACCTAATATCATGCTGCTAAATTTATTTGTTTTTTCTCTTTTTTGCTATTGGCATTCATACTGCAAGTTCTTGATGTGAAACTTATTGAGAAAGTATTTTTCTAGGGAATGGCCATACATCTTTGGGGTTGTATGTATGTTCCATAGTTCCTTTATCTATCCCTTTTCTGTGCTTTAAACTTGTTGGTTAAGATTCTTGGATAGTTTATCCAACGTGCATTGCATGAAAAATTTAACAGAGGACTGTAAATTTCTTATTGTTTGCTGCTTGTTACCGGGATTAGGCCTAAAGTTTACCTTTCAAAAAATTCTTGCTCTGAGTTCATACATGGTGCTGTTAAGAATATATGAATCAGTTAGTCATTTGTTCATCCTGAATACTTGTGCATGCAGTTGAGCAAGCTGCCAGTAAAGTCCTTCAGTTCTTTTTCCTTCGCCAATTCTATAATGGGGAGAGAACTGTGCATTACTGAGGTTGAAATTGAAGGCAAGAATCCATTAATTGTTGCCACAAGCCATCTGGAAAGTCCTTGTCCAGCACCACCAACATGGGACCAGATGTTCAGCAAGGAGCGTGTAGATCAGGCAAAGGAAGCCATTGATCTCCTCAAGAAGAACAATAATGTGATTTTTGGTGGTGACATGAA
Source organism: Erythroxylum brevipes (assembly GCA_027479065.1). Classification (NCBI taxonomy): domain Eukaryota; kingdom Viridiplantae; phylum Streptophyta; class Magnoliopsida; order Malpighiales; family Erythroxylaceae; genus Erythroxylum; species Erythroxylum brevipes. The sequence goes on from JANIHY010000008.1 coordinate 61,242,450, forward strand.
TTGGGATGATAAGTTGGATGGTCAGTTTCCTTTGCCTGATGGATGGGTTGATGCTTGGGCTCAGTTGAGGCCAGGAGACAATGGGTGGACTTATGATACCAAGTCCAACCAAATGCTATCTGGGAACCGAACATTGCAAAAGCGACTAGATAGGTTTGTATGCAAACTTCATGATTTCCAGATCGATGAAATCAAGATGATTGGGAAGGAGGCCATACCAGGTTTATCGTACACCAAAGAGAAGAAGGTAAGGAAAGAGGTGAAGATGTTGGAGCTTCCAGTTTTGCCTAGTGATCATTATGGCTTGCTTCTCACTATAGGTGGCCAGTAGAGTTGGTACTGGTTCAGGGAGATTTTTTGGAAACTATCAAATTGTTTTGGCTCTTGCATCCATATGTACGTGGTATGCCTTTTGTACAGACGAGAGATTCAGTGATGTAAATGCTGGAGAGCACTTATGAAGCACCTTATTTTTGGTATGTATGATACTCTCTAGATGGAATCATTTGAGCTATTAGTTTCTGAGTATGAATCTGATGTTATACATGATATCCTGGAATCAATTGACTCTCTAGATTTGCCACTAGCTAGTGACTTTACATCTTATCTTACTGCTCCTTAAAACTCTGTTTGGATAAATGAAATGAGAATTAGACAATTGTAATTCTGCAGTTTTGTTTGGATAATGAAGTGATTTTACAAAGATTGATTAAGATGCATAAATTTCTTAAAGAAAAGATGAAGGTCAATAATAAGCGCAAAAGATGAGGAAAAAACAAACAAAAGGAACAACTTCAAAACTCATAAGAGTGTTGGTACTAAATATTGGATTTGAAGAACAAATAATGACCATTAAATGCATAAAATTAACATGATTTAACATACATAATTACATATTTAATGTCACAACTAATCAATATAATTTTCATCGCTTTAGAACATGTATATATCATATGATTGAAGAATACCTTCTAAAGATGGTAAAATTTGATTGAAATTCATCATTATGGTGGATTCTCAGGTTCATAACTCAAGACCCAGAAGCAAGAATAGTAATGGTGACAAAATTGGTGAAAGGAATTTGATAAAACTGTATTAATGTAAAATAGATTGATAACAGTGATTTGAGGTTTAACAAGGGGCTTTTGTTTTTGAAAGAAGAAAATGAAATGAAACTAACTAATAAAAACAAATTAAAGAAAACATGTAAAAAATGATGAAAGTGGGGAATTCGATAGGGACCCAGTTCTTTAGTTCAATCTCGGCCTACACCCTAATTAAACATATTTCATTAATTTGTTGTTCTTTAACCTCTCCTACCAACTATTAATCATGAGTTAAAAATTGACCCGAGTTTTCCTTTAGGTTTTGTTTAATCAGATATGATCGTTAATTAAACCTAACTGCCAAATAACCTAGGATATGATCTCTAGATTTAATTAGGTAATAGCATTACGAATTAGGAAAACTGATTAATCAAGGCAACAATCACATACAATGTGTCATTTAAACTAGGTCATGTTATCCCTAATGATTATGAATAATTAGTCGCTACACATGAATTCCAACATAACAATTATGGATTATATCGAAATTCTAGCAATAAATTTACAATTAACGATTCAATGAACGTATTAAAATCATCATCTCACAATACCCAATAGGTTCTTATACAAATAACCGAATAATAAAGAAAATCTGATTATCCATACGCAAAAACCAAATCAATTAACATAGGATAATATAATCAACTCCTAATGAGAGAAAGAAACAATAAAATAATTAAAAAATACTTAATTTCGAGTCATAGGCGTTGAAGTCACCTCCGAACCGACATCAGAATGTCTAGCTCTTCCTAGATCTTTTTCGAAAAACTACTTCAACCCCCTTCATGCAACTTTTCTATGCGCTTTTTGAAAAGCGCTCAACACGCTTAAAGCCTTCACTTCATCTGCATTTAACGCAGAAAATTTGCGTTAAATGTAGACCCACACACTCCTTAAGCCTATCTGCTCACTTTTCCTAGTCTGCATTTAATGCAGAAAACTACGTTAAACGCAGACCTTCCACGCAACTCCTGTGCCTCTCTAGCGTGGATGTCTTATGCATTTTGCGTGGATGTCTTATGCATTTTTTTAAGTAAAACGTATGACTACATCTTACATTCAACTCTACGTTACACTGTCATTTTTCTTGGCCAGTTTGTCCGTATGTTGTCGTTTTGTCTTCCTTCCTAGCTGCTTGCATGTCGTTTGGCCTTGGCTTCCAGTTGCTATGGTTCCACTTCTTTTAGGCTAAATTTGATCACTTCTTACTCTGATTTTCTTTTTCTTGCTCCAAGAATACAAGTAAAAATTGATCTTCAAAAAATAACCCAAATGCAGTACTTTCGATTTACTTTAATTTATTTGCTTCCAATTTGTACCTAAAATTATATATGAATTAAGGTAAGTATCTTAAACATTTTCGTGTCATTAATTGCTAAGTGTAAATGATTTAATATATCAACAATTAAACACATATCACCTACTCTTGTTCCGTTCCCTGCCTTCTTTCACAAAAGCCTACATCTAATCTCCTTACTTCTAATTTCTTCATTAAACATACTTTCTTTGATTACATCCAAAGAAAACATACCTTCTGGAGTTGAGTTGCTAATCATCACCACTAACTTTTCCTAGTTTTTTGGTAACAAACTCAATAGGAACAAAGCTTGTAGCTTATCATTAAAAATGATTTTCATAGCTGTAAGCTTATTGATTATGCCCTAGAAATCACTTAGATGCTCTGAAACTGATTTCCCAACCTTCAACTTTAAATTCACAAGTCTATTTAATTAGAGAGGCCTTGTTATGAGCATTCTTCCTTTTATGTAGACATTCTAACTTATTTCATAGCTCAAAAGACTATTTCTTAAGACACCCGGTTAAATATGTTAATATTAATCCATTGTCTGATAGTGCCCATAGCTTTTTTTGCTTCATCTTTTCTCATTTTTTGTCTAACATCTTTTCATGCTTTAAAGAAACATCATCCTTCACACCTTTATCCTCATCAATAGGATCAAAGAGATCCCTACAATATAAAAGGTCCTCTATCATGGGCTTACAAACCAAGTAATTTGATAACGTTAACATGACCATAAAACTACTTCCACCTTCAATTATGATTACTCTAACACCACTTGTTGGGAGATAAATAATACAACTCTATAAAAATTCATTCGAATATTTATGACAAGAAATAATTCTTCAAGTTGCAACAAAAAAAAAGAGAATGAGAAACTAGCAAAGAAACAAAACCCAAGATTTAACATAGCAAATCCTCCAGTGTAGAGGGGGAAAAACCATAGGATAAACTGACAAAGAAATCCACTAAACTCATTAAGTATTTAGAAAATGATCTCTCACCTTCCACAACAACAAGTTAGCTCACGAAATTTTAGGATTGAAACCAAAGTTGATATCATAATAAACAAATCTTTAAACCAATCCCAAAATCAATAAAAAAGGATGAGAATCTATCATCTTTGGCTTGTCTCTATTTTTCTTTACTTTTAGACTTTGTGATTGTACTCCCTATCTCATGTGTAGAGCAAGACTCAAATTATATATTTATAGGCTTCTCTGAATCAATAGGTAAGTCAAAATTCTAACTAAACTTAACTAGATAGATCACATTTTATTTTAATTAGATTACATCACATTATCCAATAAAATGACATATTCATTTAAATAAGATCCTAACTAACAAAATAATATATTACATCTATCTAGGAATGCTACATCCATATCTACAAAAATCTCTACTATCTTTAATCCTCCTATAGTCTTTATTTTTTTTAAAATGATGTCCATTTGCTGTGATCCACATCATCCAAATTTTTTAAAAAAGGGTTGACACTCAACAATAAATTGGAATCTAATATCAAGAATAAAAAATAAAATAAGTAAGTTATGTTGACAACTATGGGGTTTTCTGATGTTTGGGTTCAATGGATGAGAATCTGTATCTCTAACATTAGCTATCTGATTTCGGTTAATGGAACAGAGGTGGGTCCTATTATCCCGAGTTAGGGGCTACAGCAAAGGGATCCTATCTCCCCCTATTTGTTTCTGATTGTAGCAGAGGGACTTTCCCTTCTACTGCAAGATGGTGAAAGGCATGGGGTGATTCATGGTTGTTGGGCAAAGTTAGGTTATCTTAGGATCTTACATCTATTCTTTGCCGATGACTCACTCCTCTTCTTTAATGGTGCAGTCTTTGAAGCTACCCATGTTAAGTGCATTCTGGGAGTTTATGAAGAAGCTTCTGGTTATATTAGTCCATCAATTATGGTAAGTCTGGCATTCTTTTTAGCCGATGTATTGCCCCGAATGTTAAGGCCATTTCAGATTTATTGGGAGTGCACTTACCTTTGGGTCAAAGTTATTATTTGAGCTTACCTTCTATAATTGGACGCAGCAAGTGGTAGATTTTCTCATTTCTCAAGGATATGATCTGGAAGCATATCAACAAGTGGAACAACTGTTGGACCCCGTCTCCGAGACCCAACATTCGGAAGCACACAAGCATGGAAGACCCAAAACCGACACAATACTGGCCACAGTTTGAGAAAATTGCAATTTGAATTATAGATTGACTTCTTAAGGACATTTATTCCTCATGGTCTAACGATCCTAACGCCACTGAAAACGCTAAATTCAGATTAGAAATGAAAAAGTTATAACCAAAATATTGTCCTAAAAGAAACAGGCCAAGAATGCTATATCCGACTTCATGACAGAAATAGAAAATCTTAAAGGTAAAATTACAGCTCGGCACCTTCATATAACTTGTAGGTTTAGGTCTCTAGTTTAATTTAAAACAAGAATCGCCTCAATCGGAGCTCTATAACTCAAGACATTTTAAAATAAGTAAAGTATATTCAGACTTTGCCAACCGATCACCACATTTTGTTTCAATCCACTTTTTAAAACTTAAAAGCAATACTGACCAATCAGGTATAAAAAGATAGAAAATTTTCTTAGGAATCTATCGCTTCAAAAATGAGGTCGATCGGAGGTCTGTGCAAAACGTTATGGCCAAAAGAAGAGAGAGGGGTCGGTCGGCCAAGAACCGACCCCAATCGCCTCCGCTCGCCCAAGGGAGAGCAACGAGCGACGAGCTACCGCGAGGGAAGAGCGACGAGGGACGAGCTACCGTGCGGGGCGAGCGACGAGCGACCACACGGGATGAACGACGAGCGAGCGCGCGGGACGAGCGATGAGCGACCGCGCGGGACGAGCGATGAGCGACCACGCGGGGCGAGCCCCCGCAGCCCGACTAATCTGACTTCAAACCCTCATAATTTTTGACTCCGGGCTCCGAATCAGACAAGGTTTGATTCGTTGGAAAACTAAGAGAAAAATATACATTTTTCAAGAAGGACTCCATGGCAAGCTCGAACACTAAAGAAATAAAAAATTTACTCTAAGACCGATCGGCTAGCTCTCCATAAACAGTACCATAACTTATAAATACCATAACTTTTGACCCAGGGCTACGAATTTAGCAAACTTAGTGTCTATGGAAAGTTAAAAGAATTATATACAATTTTCATACAGATCACCAACCTAAACTCCAACTCTATAAGGGTCAAAAGTGGACTCAAAGCTTCTGCTTAAAATCTGTCATTTAGACAGCACATGCATTTAATTCTAACAACTCATATCTACCAATTAACACACCTTTAAATAGCTCATAAAACATCCTAGAAAAGCTCTATAGCTCGACTAACACCCTCCAGAAGTCTAAGTGATCCCATTCTACCTATATCAACCCAAAATTTGGCTGAATGTACCACATGCCCAAAATTGACCACATGAACGCATCAGCCCAGAATTTGCAGAACTTCAACAGTTCATAAACCTATACAAATTTTCTAGTGAGCTCTCCCAAAGCAGGAACCCAACAGAAATTCAATAAATAAAAAGACTCACACACACATCCCTTTCAAGGTCACATGCAGCTCGCAAATCAACATTAACACATGATAAAGAGAGTACTAGAGCTCTCATTCTCTTTTCAAAACATTCAAGAGTTCAATCATAGCTTTAATTACATATCATCATATTCATCAAAAGTCAAGTACAAAATACAAAATATGAGATGCTCAATAATCGATATGCTTATAAATCCATTCCAAAAGCTAGTTACTAACTTAATACAAAAGTTTCTAGAATTCTTGGAGTTATGCCTGATGCCTTACAAGGTTCCGCGATCAACTAGAATTTGCACCTGAGGAGGGAGAATGGAGTGAGCAAAACGCGGCTCAGTGGCTAACACGTTTATAGCCATCGTGCAATGAGCCATACAACACATAATCAAGAATCCATAACATTTGCAATTAACATAATATGCATAAATACCCAACTTTA
>JANIHY010000008.1:61251582-61265014 GCA_027479065.1 Erythroxylum brevipes
TTAATTATTGATAAAGTTAATTATAAAATAAAAATATGAGTAAAAATGTCTTATTATCATTCCTCATTTTTTATATTGAACGCCACTATAACTATTAACTTAAATTAGTCTTATTTTTAATAAGTACATACCAAACACGCATATTGATAAATTATATTCTTATTTCAATTCTCGGTTTATATTTATATTCCTTATTTTGTTTTATTTACTGATTACCAAACTAAAACTTTATGTTTGATTTTCATATCTTTATCTCTTTATTCATTGCATTTTTTCCCACATCCAACGTGCTTTTGAATGTCGAAGCGAAGAAAAGAATTGTCATTCCACTTTGCCCGCCGTTAGTTTTTGACCCTCTTAAGGAAGAAATTATTGATATAACAACCTTCTTTAGATTTGGACTTTGGTATAAATGACTACATTTCGTAACTTTGGTTACGTTGGGAAATCCGAAGGAAAGAGAGGGCTGGACGGTGGGCAGTGTTGGAGGAACGGAGACCTCCGACTGCGCTGCGTCGTCAATTTAATTTCCCTTTATTCCAGGCTACGCTCTACCCTCCTGTCCTTGTAGTTTGTCCACGCGAAAGGGTGTTCTGCTTGCTTGCTCTCTGTCTCATCGTTCTCTCTTTATCTGTGGATGTATCTTGCTATCGTCCAAGGGGAGCATCAGCTTGTGAACTTGCCCAATTTGTTTCTGGGTGTTCTCAGGCCATTAGATTCATACCTTGCAAGGCAGCCCTTTTCCTGTTGCACCCCTCGAGATAGATGGGATAAGGATTTCTTCAAGGTGCAGGGTGGGTAATTATTGATTTACTAGACGATTACAAAGTTTTTGGTCTTAAACTTGGGGCGTGGATTGGAGTTTCAAAGATAGCTTCTTCGCCGACATCTATGGCTGAGCTCGTTGATAATTCTCCTTCACACACTGATCTTTCCTATATCGATGTTTTACCTGTTTATGTTAAGGAGCTGATCGCCGGTGGAGCCGCTGGAGCATTTGCCAAGACTGCTGTTGCACCCCTTGAAAGGACTAAAATACTGTTACAGGTCAAGGATCTCATCCATTTTACCTGATTCTGTAGTTTTTTTTTCCCGGTGATGATAGTTTCAATAGTTGTTGCTAATCGTTCTTGGGATTTTAACTCGTGAATTTTGGTTCTTAAGAAACTTAAACCCTCTTATCTTCAATTTTCGCTAAATCAGCATTAAAATTTGGAAATTTCCCCTCTGGATTCCTACATTGGCAGTGAGCAAGCAGTGCATGAAACGTTCATTCAAAAAAAAAAAATCAGGACAGAATATAATTTTGCCCACCCAAAGACTTTCTATCTTCTGGTTAAAAGGTTAGAAATGCTTTCCCCAAATGCAACTCTTGTTCCCCAAATAATGATATCAACAACGAGAAAAAAAGGAATAGAGTGGAAGAGAGTGATGGATGAATGTTTTGGAAAGATGGATAGGGAAGTTACGGTGGATAAGATAGATGAGATCTCAGCGGTGTTGGAGAAGGTTGGCAAGGAGGAGATGATGGTTTTCAACTGTGGTGATTCTATGGCTGTGCATTCTAGGTGGCAGTTAACATAGCTTGGGATTAAAAATTCAGAGAGGAACTTATTGTTGGGGCTTTTGTTTTGGGTTTTCTGAAATTCTTGATTTTACTTCTACCACATTTGTGTTTATTCATGTTCAATCTATGCACCAAGTTCAAGATCTCCCAGTATTACCTGAACTTTGGTGCTTCTTGGGCTTATTGGCCATAATTGTGCCATTAGTAAGCCATACATTACTAGAATTATTTTATTTCCGCTTGTATCTGATTTTAAATTCATTGACAGACTGTTGTACACTTCCCATTGCTCTTTTCTTTTTGTAGACAAGAACTGAAGGCTTCAAATCTCTTGGGGTATTCAATTCCTTAAAGAAATTGTTAAAACATGAAGGAATTCCTGGCTTTTATAAGTGAGTATTAAGTAATCTTCATCTCCAACTTTTTGTACATGGCTGAACTAAATACTTCTCTCTCTCTTGTGCCAGGGGCAATGGTGCCAGTGTTATGCGAATAGTTCCATATGCAGCCTTACATTTCATGACATACGAACAGTATCGAGGTTGGATGTTGGATAATTATTCTGTCTTGGGTTCTGGGCCTGTAGTAGATCTTTTGGCTGGTTCATTGGCTGGGGGAACAGCAGTGTTATGCACATATCCCTTGGATCTAGCTCGTACTAAACTTGCTTATCAGGTAACTAGTTTCCTGATTTTGTTTAGGCTTTGGAATATTTGGCCATCAAAATTCTGTGTTTTCGTATCAAGGTTACCATATACAGAGGTTTGACGGTGTAAGCAAGCAAGCAATTGGTTTTAACCTATTGTTTGCTTACAATTTCTTGCTTAATAACAGACAGGCAGTTTTTGTATGCATTAGCATCAAATTAATGTTAATTCCTAATATTCTTTGTGGATATTCTAGACTTCAACTATTGGATATATCACTTGAACTAAGGAAAAGCAAAGCAATTTGCAATTCACTGTTTAATGTACATGTTTCATGTCATCATGACAACCGCCATACTAAATGATAAAACTTTGTACTTAGTAATTGTTGTTCATCATTATTAACAACTATATGTATAGCAGTTTTACGTGCTTTTTCTCAGTCACTGGACTCGTGTTATTAAAGCTTGGTGGAAAAATATCAGATTACAATATAATGACTCGTGTTATTAAAGCTTAGTGGAAAAATATCAGATCAGACTATAATGTCACCTTTCTTCCTGTGGAATAATGCATTTCAGATTTAGCTTTTTATTCATGAACGACAACAATGTATAGACATTGTGTACCTTTAATATTTCTAAGTTGTCTTTGTTCAGTATCCAAATAAAAAGTTCGAAAAAAGCTTGGTCTGCGTGAGGGGCATGCTCATTTATTCAGTGAAATGAAGTTATAATCTAAAAACCATTTGGAATTGGCTGCATAGATTCTTTGTATTCCTTCCACCCAAAGTTTTATGTTATCATTTCAACAAATTGGTTTTAACAATATCTGTAATTTCAATAACAACTCTTACTATGCAATGACATGTTGACAGTTTTCTTTTCTTTTTTCTGCTGAGTTTCCATTATTTCTGAAATTATAGCTTCTATGATATTTCGATAGTTGCTCATGTGTAATGGTTACCCTCAAAATGGTCAACCAAGAATTGGGTTTCATGAATCATCTCTAACTGCCATCTTATATATAATGGTTCTATAGGTCCCGAACACAAAAGAAAGTTTCAGGCCTGGCATTAAAAGTATTTATGCGCAACCTGCTTATAGGGGTATAAAAGATGTAATCAAAGTTGTCTACAAGGAAGGAGGAATGCTGGCACTATACCGAGGCATAGGTGTGCTTCCCCGAATGAACATTTAAGATATTTTTATTGGGGAGTAGCCTTTTTTAGAATATCTATTTGAAGTTTGCTTTGATAACTACACTGTTCAATAATGTTATAATTTTTGTTTGAGCTTCCTGCTTTATGTGATCTTCTTTTGTACTCTGAATGCCGATAAACCGTCAATCTAGGAATTCCATGATGGGAGTTAAGTTACATGTGTTCTAAATTTAGCCAAAGCCATGAGATTGATCTTTGCTTGTCCAGGTCCAACACTCGCTGGAATCCTCCCTTATGCTGGTTTGAAGTTTTATGTATACGAAGAGCTAAAGAGGCACGTTCCTGAAGAGCACCAGAAGTCCATTCTCATGCGCCTTTCATGTGGAGCTCTAGCTGGATTGTTTGGGCAGACATTTACATATCCATTAGACGTTGTTAGAAGACAGATGCAGGTATCAGTTAATATTCATACATTTTAGTCGGGAAATCATTGTCTATTGAACTGTCTACAAATGCAATGAATCTTATGCTACTTGCTAGAAACTTGCATACATGTTCATGGTCTCAAGTAAGTGCCTGTTTTGGTTGTGGATATCCACATATGTAGCCAGTTGGTTTTCCTACTCAATTCAATGATGTTTGGTTAAGCAAGCTGACTGATCATCTCGTTGTAAGCTTCTTCCAACTAGCGTGTTAGGTGATCATGTTAAAATGTTTAGAGGCATTATGCTGTGCAGTTAATATCTCCAGCCTGTCTGAGAATTCAGATGTGCACATTGTCTTGAACTACGATGAAAATTTGGTCGGTGGGAAATTTTCAAGAAATTTAAATTTCTATTTCACAGGTGGAAAGTTTGCAACCTTCTATTCAAGGAAATGGAAGATATACAAACACATGGAACGGTCTTTCTACTATAGTCCGCAATCAGGGATGGAGACAATTATTTGCAGGTCTGAGCATTAATTATATAAAGGTAATACCCTGAATTTTTAGTTTGCTTTCTGGCTTGTAGTTTGCTATCTATCCGGGACTCTAGGTAAAACTTTTGCAGCCAAAAGAGATACAATTATAGTGTGCGTAGACATCTGTGTTATGATAAAGCTCTAATTGCAGCAGTCTATCAGATAAAAAGTTTTTTGAGCATTCAGCTAGACACTACCATCAAAATACTCTCAGGTAATCTATATAGGTATATCCAGTTTATAATGAAGTTGATCTTTCAATGCTGGTCCCAATGCTTGACAAATGTAGTGGCCTTGCTTTTCCTGTCCTGATAAGATGATGATGAAGGTCAAAGTGCATTGAAGAAGAAAACTGTACAAAGATACTCACCTGATTCTTTGTAGAGGGAAACTTTTTTGAAATTCATGTATCCTATGTTTTTCACCTAATGGCTTTGATTCTGATTCAGAAATCTGATGTGCTGAAATTCAATTGGCAGATTGTCCCTTCTGTGGCAATTGGTTTCACTGCATATGACAACATGAAAATTTGGCTTAACATTCCTCCTCGACAGAAGTCCCAACCCACGTCCACGGGCTGAATTCGCTAGCAAAATAACATGCATTGTGATCAAAGGATTTCCCAACGTTCAGTAGTTGCGCACTTCAACAATGATTTTAATGCAAATATTGAATTGTCAATTGTTTGAAGAACCATCAGATGTGAAAGAAATCAACATTTACATGTTTATAACCAAATAATTTTGAAATTCACTTGCAAATAATTTTGAATGTTTCATTGTATAATTTATTTATAAATTCATTAACAGGACTGGCCTATTATGTTAATAGTATAAATTGAAATGAGTTTCTTATTGTAGTTCTGTTTGAAATACAAGTGAAATTGATGCTAAATCTTTTTTAGTTTATTAGTTAGAATAATTACCTAGTGTGCATACTACTTATTTTAAATAAGAATTAGAGTTTATTATATAAATCATAGGAAGTAAAATTGCTAAATATTTTATTATGAGAAATTAGTTTGAGTAAAGTTGTTTATTAAAGGAAAAAAAAAGGCCTAAATTAATTTTTAACTTTAAAAAGAGCTCTTTATATGAAAAAAAGTATTTTTAAATTTTACAGTTAAATATTTATTTTTTTAAAACAAATTTTGCAATGAAAAAAAGTGTTTATTTACTCTCCAAAAATTAAAACAAACAGGTACTAAATATAAATAACTTTAAAACTTTTCCAAACTTTTTTTTAACCCCGACTTTTTCGGAAAGTTTCAGTTTGTGTAACACACTTTGCCTGATGGTGTCAGATTTGTTAGAATGAATAAAAAGAAGGTTATGTTAATAACTCAACGTACCCTTAAGTAAGACATTTGTAACTCAATTCTCTAACACTCCTATCTTCCAGTATTTTTCTTTACTCACAACATCCACATATGTGTAAATCTCTTCGGTACATATCAAGCTTTTGTTTCTCTCCAACGTCCTTCTCTTGCCTAATATGGGTTTTGTTGCTTCCTATGAGCTCACTCGGATTTGTTGCTTTGTGTGGGTTCATCTGTTGTTTCCTGCTAATTCAACCACTGCTTGCTACTAACCCCAACTCACCATTGCTTGGTTGATGCTAAATCAACCACTGTTGCAATCATATTCCAAACATACGTGATTTTGTGCATACATATGTAATTGTTAAATTTATTCTTCTGACCATGGTGAAGATTAATCATGTTCTTTATCATGGGATTAATCTTGTTCTTTCTTATGGGAGATAGCACTTTGATTGCTTGCTGGATTAAACAACTTCTTGGTTAAGACTGGTACACTTCAATCATAGGCATTAATATATATTAACACATGCAGATTATGCAAAGGGAAAAAGCCCAAATTGTATACTATGCAAATTATATTAGGATATGTAGATTATAGTAAAGTTATTCCTTTGCGACGAAAATAGACTCTTAGTAAAATAGAAAAGAAAAGCTACATACAATTGATGTCTCTCTCCCGACCCTTACTAAACGAGAAGCCTTGTGCAATGAGATTATTGTTGTTGTTGATGATTATAAACGGCTAATTTATTTTGATAGGTGTCTTGTATAATACTTCAATTTATTTTGTGTTTATAGGAGCATGATAAATTAAGTATAACACAAAACAATTGTAAGTATAACACAATTTGATAGGTTTTTTGTGTTATGCTTCATTTATTTTGAATCTATAACAACAAAACCTCATTCAAGTTATAAGAGCAAAACTACTTTCATAGATTATTAATACATATTTAGTACATTAGTTTCATGTTTTTTTTATGGTTACATTACGTTATATTGAGTTTTTAACATCCTGGCCCTTATTTTCATTTTTAATTTGTGTATAAATTTTCCAATTGTAATGGATGGTGAATCTTCAAACTCAAATAGAAGGCGTCAAGTGAAAAGCAGTATGGTGAGGAGGTTCTTTGTCAATGTGGAAGTCAAAGCCATTTGGTTACTTCTTAGACCAATGACAACCCTGGAAAAAGATTTTAAGGATGTCTTAAGTATGAGGTATTTCCTTATTAATAATCAATCTATTGGTGTTTAGTAAGATAAATGTTATTGATAATCAATAGTAATATTTATTACAACAATATTGTAATAAGGGTGGTGTGATTTTTTATATATATATGGGTTGATAAAAATTTTGGCAGATAGGCAAAGTGTATTATAGATAAATTGAGACTTGAGAATAAAAGGTTTAATGTTGAGAACAAGAAGTTAAAAGATGACATTTGCATGGATAACGTACATGAGCTACAAGGTGAACTAGAATGACACGGAAGTATATAATATATGAGATAAGAAGATTATATGAGGTTATAGTATGTGCTATGGTATTTCTAGTTATTTTTATATAGGGATGACAAAAAGGGCCCGACCTGTAGTGAATGAGCTAGGCCTAGTGGCTTCAGGCAAGACGTTGGGATGGAGCAAAATTTCAAGCCTCAGGCTTGGGCTACTAAAGTTAAATTCAACTCGAGTCTCGACTCTTATAGGCAAAACAATATCATTTTGTTAAAATTGATGTTGTTTTGTATTTTATTTTTATAAAAAAGAGGTCGTGCCCAACCCGACTCGTTGCCTTGTTTATTTTTATAATTATAATTATTGAAAAGTTAAAGAATATAAACTTCATAAAATTTGATATTGTGTTATGGTAATTTGTTAGGACTTTCTTGTTGGATTAAAATTTATTATATTTATAAGGACAAATATATTATTAGCTTTTAAAGTGCTATTTGTAGTTCAACTTGTTTTTAATTGTTTTTTTAATTCAATTGTTGGCAAATCAAACGAACATGATATCCATAACAACTCTAGAATGGTAATTTAAAATTTTAACCAACTCCCAAATGACACATGTACCATAACAACTTTAATAGTCATTTAACTAACTTCCATTTCACTAATTTCCAATATGCCACAATAACAAACAATTTCACTACTTCAATTTCAAAGCGATTTCAAGTTCATTACAGCTTCAATTTCCAAGCAGGTCTAAAATGAAACAAGTCAACAGAGAGAAATTCACTACAATTTTAAAAATCAATTTTCATTTCATCTAAAGGTTGAATCTCCAAGACTTCTTCTCTTTGCATCCTTCTCTTTTCATAAGGCAAAAGAAGTGATGCTATTCCCACCATTCCATTGTAATCCTTTTGGTTGAAAATCAATTTTAATTTGTGTAATACAAGCTACATCAACAGATCTTTTATGAGCTATTTGGCCTCATGATCTGAACATTATCTCTATGTTGTTTAAACATGAAATGAGCATGGTTATTTAAAACAAAAATTGAAATGTTAATATTAAAATATTCCAAAATTTAGTTAACTTACATAGTACTCAATTGAGCCAGTTGACTCATTAAAGTGTACTCCATATACACTCATCTTTGTCCCTCTACCCCTGGTCTTACCTCTACCTCTCCTCTGCTTCTTCCTCCAATAATTGTTTGTATGCTTTCTTGATTTTCAAGGGTCTTTTTTAACATGTGTAACATTTGTTGAAGTATTACATGATGAATTTGTGGATTGCAGTCATTATTTTCTCTTTACATTGGTACTAGATTATCTTTGTGCCTATGTATATTTCTCAAACATTGATTACTTAATAACAAAACGATGTTATAAAAATAAGTTTCATAATTAATAAGGAATTTCTTACATTTATTGGACTTTGGTATATTCTTTGGTTATGCCCTTATTATCCAATGATCATGTGTTTGAAGTGTCTAAGTTTTAATAAATACCTTCGATAATCTACAAGTGCATGATTCATTCGCATAGTACCTAAGGTGTCAACCCCACGAGGAGGAATAATCTAATCCTAAAATTTAAGGCTAAAACAAATCACGAAAACTCAAAATGTAACGAAACTAAAATGAGAATTCAATTCAATCAATCAAATTAAATCAAAAATTAATCACGAAAATATTAATAATTTAGCAGTTGCAACACACACCTAAGAATCAACTTAAGGGAATTACTAATTGACAGAAAGGAAATTTTACCTATCCTTGCACTAACGTAATTGATTAGGAATTACTAGATTATTGGTTCTAGATGATCCTAGGGTTGATTACTCTCTCTCGAGTTATAACCATTAACCCTAAATTATAAATCCTAATTAGATTATGAAATTGCAATATCTCAATTAACAACCTATCTAAAACCTTAATTAGCTCTAAAGTTGTCTAATAAACTATAAAAAACTTATGCAAGATCTCTCTTCGCACAATTTGCTGATTTGATTTAATTCTTGTTCTATTAAATCACCAAACTCTCATTAGCCTAATTTAATTATTTATCATTCAATTCACCCTCTCAATTTATTATTGAATTATGCAATAATAGAATTTTAATCGCAATAAATCCAAATAACACATAAACAATCAAATTTCATTAATTCAAAGATAAAACTCCGAAGGTGTGTTTAGAACATCTCAATATTCAAAAATCCTATCTTCAAAATATTATTCCCAATTCTATAAAATAATAAAATGGAAAATCAACAGAAAATATGATCTGAACAGATTATGGGAGGCAACGACGTCGGGAAACTCCTAATCCAGGAAGTACGTCAAAATCAACTTCTTCTCGACTTCTCTTTTGCTCCTTCTCTTTCTCAATCTCTCGATGAATTCTTTCTAGGATTTCTCAAAAGTGGCTAACGCAAAATCTTATTTTTTGGGGTATAAAAGGTTCAAAAAATCCCTCAAAACTTGGCATTTGTGAGTATCTGCGCGTCTACCCAATGTAAGCTATGACCGTGGCCCTGCAAACCATGATCGTGGCCTATATCTAAGCCTTCTGTCACGATCATGGACTGATAGGCCACGATCGTGGGTCATTGTTTTAGCTTGAATGTCTTTCAAAACTCCTCCATTCTTTGATATCGAACTTGAAATACTAGCAAACACATCAAGGTACCTCAAAAATATAATATTTAAGCTCACAAGCTTGTACTAACCCATAAAATACTTAAAACACAAATAATTAACAAACTAACACAATTCTATCCTAAACAAATACTAAATGGTCGGATTAATGGATAAACACATATCAAACTATGTCCTAAAATACTATGCAATTTACACTTATCACACCCTCACACTTAAATGTTTGCTTGTCCTCAAGAAAATAAAAGCAATCAAACAAATCAAGACAACACAAAACACGCATATGCAATAATGAGACAATGACTTTAACTTAGCTAAACAAATTTAACTATAAACACAATCCTTCAAGTTGTTCTAACTTATTAATAAGAAAAATCCTCATCTAAACACCTTGGACTAAATATACAAACTAATCAAAATTTTAATGTTGATTCTATTCTCTTCTATCACTTGCACACATACATTGATAATCGTTCAACCAAAATAAAAGTGTAGCTATTCCTCAGTAGGTTTTCATAAAAAATCAAGGTACTAACATATTGGGCTGGTTTTTTTTTCTGTATTTGTATTATTTATTTTTAAAACATTCTTTTTGTTAATTTTTCTTCAAGGATATGAACTTAGTCTTTTTACGTAGAGGAAAACATTTGTAATGAATGTCACTCTGGTTACTCAACTAAGTCATGTTATTATTGTAAGGTTCTAATCGTACATCTCATACATAATATTTAACAAATACATGCAGTGGAAAATAAAAAGAAACTTCAAAAACTAGATCTACTCATACATATAAATATACAAAACAAAAACATGAAATGTAATATGTTTACATACCTTTCCGATGATCTTTTTAGTTCTGTAATGTTCTCTGTGTTGGGTTGTCGTAAACCATAATGACCAATGTAGATTGTCTTTAATGAAAGTCCACACAAAGATAGAAGGATGAAACCTCACTTGGAGATAGCTAGAATTCTTTCTTTGTGTTAGCAAAGACAATAACTCTTGTGAGAGTTAGAGAGCAAAAGTGTGTGTAAGAAAGAACCTTTCTTTCACTTGTGTCTTACAAAAGATGCACATAAATGATCTATATTTTTTACATCATTTGGCGTTCCATAAGCCCCATCACTAATGGAGAGTTATAGGCAGTTAATGGTCATGAATGGCATGCATTAATGGAAGTTATGGAAAGTTAATGACCATGAATATAATGCATTAATAGAAGTTATGGGAAGTTAATGATCATGAATAATATGCATTAATGAAAGTTTTTGGGAAGTTAATGGCCAAATTGGTAGCCATCAACACTTGTTTCTGTAACATCCCATCACCGATGGGAAGGTTATTTGGGTAATTTGGTATTGGGTAGGATTGCATACTGCGTTTTATTAACTGAGCATTAATGAGTTAATTATACATGCATTGATAGGTACATGCATTCATAGCATTTTCCGGCATTTTATAGTGATCAGGAATTGGTTTATAAATTTCGGGATAATTATGTTTAATTGGTGAAATTGAAATAATTATGTTTAATTATGACGTGTTAGGAAAATTAGAATAATTGGGTTCGTATAGTTGAATTGGAATGAGAATTGAATTTTAGGGAATTGGAAATTGAAATTGGAGTATAGGATCTTGTGTTTTATATTTTTGAGGATTTATAGGAATTTTTAGAGTTATGTGTCCTAACCGAAAAAATGACTTAGAGACTGATGATTTAGATTCCAGTTCCGAAATTGATAGGTAAATGGCATGGAAAAACTTGATTTATGCTGTTAGGAATAAAAATGTCGAGCCATTGAAATTTATATATTGAAATTTAATGAATTTGAGGACTTATGTTTGATGAGCTATAGGTTAAGGATCAACCCTTTATATTGCCCTAAGTTCAAATTTCTCTTGGTTAAACCTTGAAATCTTAAGGCAAACTTTCTTTCTCCTTTCTCTTCTCTTCCCGTTAACGATTTCGATTTTCCCCCTTGGAGATTCTTGCTTGTTTATGTTCCATTGTGGTTGAATATCAGTTAGAAATCTTGGAGAGGATGATGTTTGGCCTGGCTATGGGAGATCACCGTGGTTGATAGAGGTTTGGGAGATTTTTCGGAGATTTAAGGTTAAAGGATTTGAGCTTCGATTTGGTAAGTTTAATGGCTTTAATGTTGTCATTTATAGTTGTTTGATACATTTATGGTATTTATTGCGTAAGAATGGGTAGGTGAGAGTGATTAATACTGGTTTTTAGAGAGAGAAATGGTAGAAAAATTGATCGGAGAAGACGGCGAAGCCGCACGTTGCAACGTCTGAGAGCAGCCTCGCCGCAACGAGCGAATTAGGTCCTCGTCACAACAAGCAGAGCGGTACGTCGCGACGAACCCGTCGATTTACGCCACGATGAGTCTTTTACTATATGTCGCGACGAGCTTGTAAGGAAGGTGTTCGTCGCGACGAGCGTCTTCCACGCCGTGGCGAGCGACCCGTTATACGTCGTGACGTGTGATCCTTGGTCGCGGCGAGGGCATCCTGCGTGAGGGCTCTCCTACTCCTTAGACCCGTCTAATGATCACTATACACTGAATAAGCGCTCAGTCACAACACTGAAATAAACTGGAAAAGATTCACATATGCATTGCATATAAATGTGATACTGATTCGTGTTAATTACTGAATTTTGTGATGGCATGAGAAATTACAAACTGCTACGTGATATTTTGAATGTTATTGTGATGTGCCGTATGCAATTTGCGTAATGCATGAATTCAGTGAACCATCTATGATGGTTTCTCATTGAGTTCGCAAACTCACCCAAAATTGCACCTATTTTTCAGGACTGATAGAATAGACTCCTAGCTCAAGTGATATACTTTTCCTGCCGCGTGAGCGCATTGGCGAGAGAAGCGATGGCACACAGGTCGGTCAGCTGGGATTGATTTTTGAGGATGACTTAGTATAGACTTTTGTATCAGTTTCCTTTTTGGATATTGTATTTAGTCTGTAGGGAACTGATAGACTTATCTATATTTCTGATTGATATTATGGAATGAGAAAAAGCATTTTGGTTTTTAAAATTACTGATTTGGATATTCTGGATTCTATTGTATTGATGCCATGTGGATTATAGAATTGATCGAATCGTAGCGCACCCGTATAGTGGGTTATGTATCGGAATGACCCACGGGCATTCCGGTGTGTACCCTGCGGTAAGGGGGGGCTACATTTAGGTGGTATCAGAGCAAGGTTTGGCATCTTTTAGGCATAGTATGATTTAGACTTGAATTATAGTGAGAAAAGCATAAATTGATTAAAATTCTTGTTGTTGTAGGTCGTCCGTTCTTGGAGATCAAGTTGATCAACCAGCTGACTTAGGATCAGTGGGAGCTAGTAGGGAGTCCTCTATGCCTCATTCTGAGGAGTTGCCTCCTAGAGTTTCCGTGAGACGGGAGAGGAGGTATGATCGACTGTGCAAGCAGGGGGCTGTTGATTTCTATGGCAGCACAGACCCTGCTGAGGCTGAGGGATGGATGGAGAGGACTGAGAGAGTCCTCGATCAGATGGACTGTGATTCTGATGAGTGTTTCGACTATGCAGTGTAGGAAAATCCCGGGAGGTACATCACATGTACCGGCAGCGGAAAACAAAAATTTTTGTTCCCGGGACCTTCCCG
>JANIHY010000008.1:61265114-61276968 GCA_027479065.1 Erythroxylum brevipes
CCTATTCAAATTTTCAAACCCAATCATTCAACAATTCTCATTAAATCATGACCAAATCTAATTATCTCTCCATTTCATAATTCCCATCAGTATCACAATCAAGTGCCGGGAAAATGTCATGAATGCATATACCTATATGTGCATGTACCAATTGACTCATGGCCTCTAAAATTTAGAGGCCAAATAAATGCTCAGTCGATAATGTGCGGTACAATCCTAACCTGTCTCAATTTACCAATATAACCTTCCCATCGGTGACGGGATGTTACAATAGTAGCCAATTAACCTGAAATCTTTACCTTTATCATACATTAAGCAAAGATCAGTAGAACCTAACAAGTATCTCAAAATTCTTTTAACAGCAATATAATTAGATTCTCTAGGATCTGCTTGAAATCTTACATAAAAACAAACAGTAAACAATATATCAAGTCTGCTTGTTGTAAGGTAAAGTAAAGAACTAATAATACCTCTGAAAAGAGTTTAATTAACCTTCTTACCTGCTTCATTCTTAGAAAAAAGGTTTAATTAACCTTCTTACCTGCTTCATTCTTAGATGAATAAGCTGAAGTTTTCACAATATTGCAAGAACTTTGGTTTAGTTTAAGTTGCAGTAGCCGTAGCAAGAATGGACTCGAACCTATGGAGAATAATTCTATTTTTATTTGAATGTATCTTGAAATAGTGACGTATGGTAATCAGATTTTTTTATAACATTATGCTTATGTTTTAGATATCTTTAGAGGATTTAAAAATACAAATGAATTATATTATATGCTAGGTTTTATTTCTACATCTTCAAGGAAAAGTAGCAAATATAGACAATAAGTGAGTCCATCTGCTGTAACTTTATAAGAAGTGAATGAAGATTAATGAATATGGTAGGAATCTAACACTGTGTTATTGGTTATGTTCTCCTATAACCCATTCTATCTATACTGAAAATTTATAATCCAAGGAATATGGCACCTACATACATCTATATTTAGGTTATATTCGTATTATGTAATTATAGCACCAAACATGTTTGTACATATTTGCAAAACAAGTATCACAATCTGCTAGTAATCAAAATTTGTACTATCAAATAATCTTCAGCAAGAATGAGAATTGTGGAATGTCTTAATTTAAAATACATTTATATCTTATGTAAGGATTGCAAATATTCTTCATCCATATTTCTTCTTACATAATATATTAACTTTTGTCCTTTCATTCTTTATACAAACATAGTCAAATCCCATCTTAACAATCATGTTCTTTAAAGCTTTTCATAACATAATCAAGGGGAGAAGGAATAAGGCCAAGATATTATGCTTGAAAGAACTAAATTGTACAGTGGTAAAGGATTAGGAGAATATGAAATTAATGTCTTAAGGTTACTTTCCAAACCTATACGGAAGAAGTTGCAAGGATAAATCAATTCCCCAAAATTTCCAAGCATCCCTGAGAGGCACAATCTCCACTCAACAGGCTTTGGAACTTACCGGGAAAGTTACTACAAAGGAGATTAAATCTTTTATTTTCTCATTCAACGTGACAAAACACTAGGATTAGATGACTTTAGTGTTAAATTCCTTCAATCCACTTGGAGCCTTATTGATTCTCTATTCATCAATACTATCTAAGAGTTCTTTGACGTGAAATGTCTTTTTTTTAAACTAAACAAAACATTTGTCAACCTAATTCCTAAGGTTCCTAATCTAGAAAATCTTAAGGAATATAGGCCAATTTCATGTTGCATTATCATTTAATAACTTATCTTCAAGATAATAGCTAAGAGGTTAAAAAAAACTCTCAAAAGTTTCATAAATGCTTGTTAGATAAAAGACAATGCTTGCATAGCTCAAAAGTTTTCTAGGGTCACTCTAACAACAAATCCATTAAGAGTTATGTAATGAAAATTAACTTCATTAAGGATTTTGATACAATTAGTTAGGAATTCATATTGGATGCTCTCCAAGCTTTTGGTTATTTTATAATGGATTACTAAATGCCTAACTACTATGACCTTTATAATGATTATAAATGGTGAGCCATCTGATTTATTCAAAGCAAATTGGGGATAAGGTAAGGGGAACCTTTGTCCTTATTTCTCTTTACTATTGATATGAAAATATTGAACAAAATCACCATCCTTTATTAATAAGAATTTAAGTTTTAAGTACCACAATTGATGTTAGGAACTCCAAATCTCAAAACTTGTTTTTGCTAATGATTTACTAATACTATGAGTTGTAGATAATGATTCAATTGACATATTGAAGTGATCCTTAATCTCATTCAAGGAAATATTAGGTCTAGAATACAACCTTTATAAGAGCTCTATTTTCTTATCCTGCAATTAAAAATTTTGATACATTAAACTAGAAGCTTAAAGTTGGAATCACTTCATTCAAGTACCTAGGTGTTCGCATCTCCTCAATTAAAATCTTTATTAATGGTTGCAAACCTATAATAAGTTATATCGAGAGAAGAATTAGCACCTAAAGTAACAAGTGGCTTTCCTATAGAGATATAATTTAGCTATCAATCAACGTACTTAACAACTTAGGCACCTACTAGTTATCCCACATGTTTTATGTGAGTTGCTCAAACAATCTCAATCACATTAAGAAAACTACTAAACTTTCATCGAACACTTCAAAGGTAGAGTGTTAAATGACTTACCCCCAACATGCAAATCCAAATTAACTACTGTGACATACCGCAAATCCAAATGCACCACATATAACCAAAACAAATGCAAAAACACTCTCAAAACCAGATTAAATCATTGAATGAATTACCTATACCAAAACACAGAAGCATTCCGAGAATTCAAAACAACGGTACACAGAAGCACTTTGACAAGCCATGCAATCGTCAACAATGAGAAGACAAATCAACGGTCGAAAGTGGCTCAAGAGAGAGGGAAAACGTGAAAGCAGTAGGTGGGATTGACGAGAAATGACTTACCTCGGTAAGTTTTCATTGACATCAAAGTTCAGATGATGTTGCTTTCTTGGGATGGAGGGGAGACGATGTCAGCTAGAGGGGGAAATAATTGGGTAGGTTTTAAAAAAAACCAAAATGGCGTCGTTTGGTTTAAAACTAAACGATGTGGTTTTTCACTGAGCTAGATAAGATTAATTTAGCCTTACGCAATGTCATTTTTTGGAGGGGGATGACGTCGGTTGGGGAGGGGGGCTCAGTATTTAAAACCTAAAGACCAAAAAACGACATCGTTTTGCTCTTAGAGAAACTCAAAACAATTATTTAGCCTTTTGCGACGTTTTCTCTATAAAAATGTCAAGGTTTCTTTTTTGCGACGTTTTCTCACAAAATGTCTAACAACTTTTGTGATGTTTTTATAAAACGTCATAAAAAATGGGATTTTTTCATGACATTTTTAAAAATGTCACAAAAATTCTGACCAATTCACAAATTACACTGAATTATTGTAGTGACTTAAGCATATAGATATAGAAAAACAAAATCATGAAATGTAAGATGTTTACATACCTTTCTGATGATCTCCTTTGTTATTTAATCTTTTCAGTGTTGGCTTATCATAAAATACAAAGATCAATGCAGACTGTCTCTAATAAAAATCCATATGAAGATAGAAGGACGAAACCTCACTAGAAGATGACTAAAATTCTTTCTTTGTGCAAGCAAAGTCAAGAACTTTTGAGAGAGTTAGAGAGAAAAAATGTGTGCATAAGAAAAAGAACCTTTCTTTTTTATTGTTTCTTACAAAAGATGCAACAAAATCATCTCAATTTTTTGCACCATTTGGCCTTCCATAACTCCCATCATTAATGGAAAGTCATGGGAAGTTAATAGTCATCAATAGCATGCATTAATGGAAGTTATGGGAAGTTAATGACCATAAATAACATGCATTAGTGGAAGTATTAGGAAGTCAATGACCATGAATATCACGCATTAATGGAAGCCAACAACACTTTTTTCTAATCCATTCTATGTAATGTTTTCTATCATGATCACATTGCGATACAATCTCAAAACACTCTCTCATATCTTGAATCCCCATTCAAGACCATTTTACTTATCCTCCTAAGCTCTTATGTGTGTGACCCATTAGGTTCCTGGTTATGTTGGCCACTTAAATTAACACTTACTTTAAGTAAGTCAAGAGCGGTATCTAGCAACACTTTATAACCTCCAATTAATCGGAGAGTTAGTGGTTTGACTGTAAACCCTTCCATCCACAATGTTTCCATGCAATTCATCTTTTCATCATCTATACGTCACTTGATTCAGAGTATGGTCAAAGTGTCAACTCCCACTAGACTAACTACGTTACATCTAGTCCAAGTGTTATTAGATCTTGTCTTAAGGATCTCATTATTCTATGTATCATTTAAGACTCTCTTCATGACATATATTTGTTCTAGCCAGAGACTCCTAAGTAATGACCCCAATAAGAGACCGTGGGTATCATCTCCTTCTACCAGGAGTGGTGAATCCTTTATTAGCTACTTAATTACTTTCGAATACCTTAAGCTTAAGCTATACCCAATCACCACCCTATGAGTAACCCTGAAAGGCACTAATGAGTGGAGTCAAAGCATAGGATCAGTATCCGAGATATCCTTCAGTACCTCAAGTCAAAGGATAGTTACGTCATTGCTATAATGAGACTATCATTGGCACTGGAATAGAATATCCATATGATTGTCTCATATTAGGTCAATCTAATGTGCTTACTATCCTTAGTAAGTATCCACATGTTAACTCTAAATAATTCATATCTACAGCTTATGAGATCTGCTGTTTGATCTAATCAAGGAGTTTAACATATGCTAGTCTATCCAGATTAACGATATCCCATCTAATTAATACTATGACAAGGGAAAGTTTAGATACTAACATAATTACACATGATAGGAATCTCATTATCATGATTTCATCATGATTTCCTCCATGCTATGTTTTGTATCAAGGACTTCATTAAATCAATTTAAGATCAATATCAAATCCATAAACATTTGAACATCAAAATAATGAAGAATTCCTTTATTAATCATAAAATTATTTATACAATAAGTTCTAAAGGTGATTGCCTTCAGAGTACTTCTCTAACAAACTCCCACTTGCACTAAAGCAAATCGCCTTAATTTCTAATACCATAGGTGTGTACATATGACACAAAAAAATTTGGGAAATAAGCTTAGTCATCGAATAAGCTATATTCTGATTAGTGGGAACTTTATCTATCTTGACATCATTTCTACCAATGATCTCTTTAATCAAATGGTAGTGCATGAGTACATGTTTGGACTTTTGATGAGACCACCTTAGTTCCTAGATGCTTGCTTCAATCCTGGATGCTTGCTTCAATCCATAAATGGATTTCTGAAGCTTGCATACCTTTTCTCCATTTGGGGGTATGACACTATCAGATGAAGTCATCTTCACATCCATTTGTCATATCTCAAAATCATAATAATCAACAATAAATAGGAGTATTCTAATGGATTTAAGCCTAGCTACTGGGCTAAACATTTCATTATTGTCAACACCTTGTCTTTGATGATAACCTTTAGCTACAAGCCTAGCTTTATGGGTAACTACATTACCTTCCATGTAAATTTTCTTTTTAAAAACCCATTTGCACTCTATGGGTTTTATCCTTTAGGGTGGGTCAACCAAAGTCTATACTTGGTTTTCATATAGGGAATCCATTTCGAATTTTATAACTTGAATCCATTTTTCAGATTCTAAACTCTTTAAAATCTCCTCATAAGTAGTATGCTCATCATCTTCCATAAGCAATGCATCTTAAGTTCACTTATGAGAATCCATATCTCTTAGGAACAAAACGTGTCCTACGAACTTTTTTTCTGTCAGAAGGTTCAACTATTGTTTCATCTTTATGAACAATAGTCTTCAATCCAAGTAGTTGATTTGTGTCTGTTTGAGTATCATGAACTTCCACAAGTTTAATTTTACTCCCACTGTCTTTTTTTAAAAGAAACTCTTTCTCTAAAATATAGCATGTTTTGAAACAAACACCTTTTGTTTTGAAACATAGCAGAACTGATATCTTATAATTTCCTTAGGATATCCTACAAACAGACACTTGTCAGATTTTGCTTCAAGCTTATCTGACTGAATCCACTTAACATACAGGACAACCCCAAACTTTCAAATGAGAAAGATAGGGTTTATTGTTAGTCTATATCCGATATGGAGTAACATCAGTTGACTTAGACAGGACTCTGTTTAATACATAAATAGAAGTTTTGAGTGCATACATCCAAAAATATTTTGGTAAATTCACTAAACCCATCATAGACCTCACCATGTCTAACAAGGTTCAGTTTCTCCTCTCATAAAATATCTTATGGATGACAAAATATATTGGCATTTTGAGTTGATTAATGTCTCGTAAGCTTTGATGATAACATGTAAGATGTATGTCAAAACCATAATGAAAAGATGCAAGAGGTTATATGGAGTACAACTAAAAGGTATAGTACTTTGATGAAATTGTTCCACTTAATTTAGCCTACTAAAAACATAATTGTGGACTACAATTAAAGGCTTAGCAACAATATGATAATAGTTGTTATTAAAAGAAAATGATTGCATGACTTTTCTTGCCTATATGTGATATGATAGAGATTATATGTCTTTCTAATTCATGCTTATGAGTATTTGATACTGAATTTATATTCAACATTATTGTAAAGTTTAATGCATGGTTAGAAATAGATTGTTAAGTCAAAGTAGTTGATCGAAGTTTATACAAATAGTTTGTATATGTATTGGATCAAAGGAGACTTATGTTTATCATAAATGGCAAGAATAAAAGGTTGGATAATAGAGACAATCCTTTTATGTCATATTGGTTAAATCAATAAAACGAGAATCATAAGGTTACATATAAGGATACATGTATCCTTTTGATTATGAATCATATGAAACTTGTGAAGCTTGTCAAGTTAAAGAATAACCAAACTGACCTTTGGTTAAAGGATGATGATGGTATTGAATTGTTAAATCTTATATATATGATGTATTGGATAGAATAATAATTCATAAAAAAGAAAATGCTTATATTTCATTAGATTACTAATGACTTTACATGATATAGTCATACGTATTAAATGAAAAAATGATTTAAAAATTTGAAAATTTCAAGTTATTTAAATCTAAGTAAAAATAAACCATTGAGAATGATAAAACACATTAATGAGATCATTGTGGTAAGTTTTAAATTTTTGGTTATCTATAGGAAATGAGATTCTTTAGTGAATTCCTTCATAACTAAATTCATAAATGTATGGATTTAAGTAAGAACTAAAATAAAAAATGAGATATTGTGTGATGCAATAGTATTTCTTTTATAGCAATGCCTGGTACAATGACTTACCTTCTGTAGTTCCAATTAAATCAATTAGAAAGATTTCATATTAGATATGAAATGTTAAGTCTTTGAAATAGTTAAATCTAATGATTTAAGGATGTGATGCTTAGCTGAAGCATATATTATCCATTTAGTTTAGAACTAAATTAAGTATTAAAGTGTTATGAGATATCCAAAAGGTTGGATATAGTATTATAGATTCATTGAACAAATTGTTTGATTCAATATATACTTATAAGAGAATGGTTCTCAAGATAAGTAGTAGGAGTAAGAAGGAATTTGAAAGGTTCAAATCTCATAACATTACATGTAATTGGAACTAATGCCTTTAATGATACATTTGATGTATAGTTGAAAGACGATGAAATATTGAAAGATTCGGTTTCATGATGAATTCGAAGAGTTTGTTTTGAAGATGATTATGAATTTATCATATTTGCAAGCAAGTTAGTGGGAGTATAGTTGTTCTCTTCAATAGGACTATATGGAGACATATTGCTCACAGAGAAAAAAAGTTCTAACTTTCAATTATCAAACATATAATTTTCTAAAAACAACTCTTATTAAATATGAAAAGGTAACAACTTAATTATGGGAATTAGATCTATAGAGATGGATTGGATGTTTTCAACTTATTCTAACTCCAAATGCACAGATAATGTTCTAAAGATGTTTAGTATTTAAGATATCAGATACTTGTGAAGTATTAAAGATATTCATTACTCTATGTGTAAGTCAATATTTAAGTTCAAGATGATAAGGATATATCTTTAGAAGTAAATCCTAATTAAGGTTTATTTACTTAGAATGATATCATTTAGGATTGAAAAAGTTCCATTGTAGCAATTGGTTGCTAATTAAGCCATAATACAGTTTTTGTTTAGTGGAAATGATTAATTGGATCAACAAGTTCTTTACTGAACTTGATATAGTTTCTTTGCATTGTTCAAGATAGTAATGTACTGTAGAGCATTAGAGTCATTGGGCATGTATAAGGAGCCAATTTCTCATCAAAGTGTTAAGTCAAAATGACTTTACATCTAACCATTTCGGTGACAATCAAATAATAATATTAAAAAGAAATGAATTATTTTGATAAGTGTGTTAAGCGTGAAGAAAACAAAGAAGGAAGAAAACACAGAAAGAAGAAAACACAGAAGGAAGAAAATACAAAAGAAAACACAGAAGAAATGAGAACACAAAAGAAGCAGTTTGAGTTAGCAAGAAGTAGTTATCAAAAAGCAAGAAGCAGTTGGAAACTTAGGTTATAAACATTAGTCTTAGTCGAAGACTAAACAATCTTTTAGCTTTCAAGTTATTACTTACAAAAATTTTGTATTCGTTGTGTAAAACAAGAGATCTATCTTTACTGTAATAAAAGCTCACAATATCTTTCTAGTGAGACAAAGGAAAAGTTGAGAGCTTGAAGAGGCTAAAAGAGCGAAAAATAATACTTGGTGTAAGAGACTTGAAGAGGCTCTATAGAGAAAGAATACTTGTACATTTCGAGAAGAATAATGAAATCTCAGAAGAATTCTGAGGATTAGACGTAGCCCAAGGTTTGGGGTGAACCAGGATAAAATCGCCATGTTGATCTTCTAACTCTCTACTTTAAGTTCTATTGTTCTTATACAAGTATATAGAAGTTATTTGAAAGTTAATCACGAAGATATTTATAAACATTGTGATATTCATTTAATAGCTTTGAAAAAGTTAGTTTCCAAGGAAATATCAAAAGGGCTTGTATTCACGAAAAGAATACACAATTCAACCCCCCTTCCTATGCATTTTGTATATTGTATGTAAAAACTATACTAACAATCAGTTGGTATCAGGGCTCGGTTTCCAAGAACCAGTATTACAAAGTGAGGACAAACATCCATGTCTGAATCACATGTTTTTATAGCTGAAGCCGCCTCTGTCACAAGACCTCCTACATTCAATGGTGAAGACTATCATTATTGGAAGGACAGGATATGGCTCTTCATAGAATCAACACACATTGATCTTTGGGAGATCATTAAGAATGGACCATATATACTAATGGATGATGAAGGGAATTCCATTCCACGTACCAGATGGTCGACTGATCAAAAAGCTAGATTCCAACTTAACTTAAAGGCCAAATTTTTTCTGAGTTGTGCCTTAAGCATAACTGAATACGATAAAGTTCATGGATGCGACACTGCAAAGTAGATGTGGGGCACTCTATCCATTGCACATGAAGGCACTAACTAGGTGAAAGAGTCCAAGATAAGCATTGTTGTACACCAGTATGAGCTATTTAAGACGAATAAAGATGAGTCTATTGATCAGATGTTTAGACGATTTCAAACTATCGTTAATAGACTTAAAGCTCTTGGGAGAATCTACGATAATCAAGACCATGTCAGGAAGATTCTCATAAGTCTGCCGAAAAGATGGAGACCTAAAGTCACTGCATTACAAGAAGACAAAGACTTGAGTATATTGAAGCCTGATGAATTACTTAGTTCTTTGAAGATGCATGAAGTGGAGCTTGATGCAGAAGAGAAACCCAGAAGGGACAAATCTATAGCATTAAAGGCTGGACAAAATAATCACAAGACTAAAAAAAAGAAAAGTTCATCATCAAAAATGTTAAAGATTGAAGAAATCAAGAATGACGATACCAGTTAATCTGAACAAGATTCAAGCGAAGATGATGAAGAATTATTTTTCATTACAAGAAAGATCAGACGGATGTGGAAGAAGAAAGCAAAAGGAAACAAAGAGTTTTATTTTAAGAAAAATAGCAAAGACGAAGTCAAGAACGAGAAGACATCTATCATTTGCTACGAGTGCAACAAACCTGCACACTACAAATCTGAATGTCCATTACTGTTGGCCCCTGAATTGTCATAGATACATGACGTTTTTTATGTGTCCATGTTGAGGAGGTATAGATCGGATCCTTCCCACATCATTCAAACCACTGAGGTTCAGTTGAGTGATAATTTGAGTTATGAGGAGACTCTAGTGGAGATCTTGGACACTAAGGAGAAGGTCCTAAGGAACAAGACAATTCAACTAGTCAAAATCCTGTGGAGAAATTATTCATTTGAAGAGGCTACATGGGAGCCCTTGGAAGCAATAAAGGAAAAGTATCTGCATCTCTTCAATGACTCAGGTAAGAATTTCGAGGACGAAATTCTTTAAGGGGAAGAAATGTTGGCCCCTGAATTTTTTTTATTTATTTTATTAAGCATGATTAGATGATTTTTGGGGTCTTGCAAGATTTATGTGTGTTGGGATTAATTAGCATGTTAGCATTAATGAGAGTATGTGACTTGGGTGAAGTGAATTAAAGATAAAGTGTTAAGTTGCCTAAGGGGTAGTATGGGAAGATCACTTAAGCATTTAAGTTCATAGGCTAATAAGTAAGGGCAATATGGACTTTTTAGCATCATTAATCGTATAAAAGGCAAGAGAAATGAGTGGTCTTTCAATTAGAAGAGAGGGAAACAAAAATTGAAAGGAGAGAAGAGGGAGAGAGTCGTAGGTGGAGAGAAGGAAGAAGAAAAGTTAGGGTTTTCCATTTTCTTAGAGTTCAAGTGGGTGTTTGGGGTTAATTCAAGAAGGAAAAAGCTAGAGGAAGGTTCAAGCTTTCATTTGAACTAAGAAATCCTTTGGTTGGGTGAAGATTCAAGGTAAGTGATTTTTAATGTTTTGGATTTTTGAAGAATTTTTGGTTCAAAGAGCTTGGGAAATGAATGGGTTTAGAGACTCTAAGATCAATTTCATGCTTTGGGTTTTTTAGGTTTTCCAATTTTTGAATCCTATTGATTTGGGATTTTGTATTATTGTTGAAGAAGATCAAGGGAGGCAAAAGGAGCAAGAGGAGGGGCCCTTTTGAGCAAGATTCAAGTAAGGAAACTAAGGTGGGTGACATTTTTATACTTTTGTTAATAAGTCATAAATGTTCTTCAACTCAATGGAACTTTTCCAACTACCTCATAAATGAGATTTTATTGTTCTTTAAATGATTGAAAATTTTCCATAAGTTATTGTGTGTGAATTTTGGGAATGAATTGCAATTGTTTTGCAAATATTGTAATTGTTGTCTTTGAATGAGTGAAAATGGCCTTTTATGATTGGCATGAGATTTTGGTTCTTGAGTTGTGAAATATATCAAGTGCATGAAAGCAAGTTTTCAAGAATATGTCATTTGGGCAAAATATTTTTCAGTGCATGAAATTACTTGTTATGTGGGTTTGGTTTAGTCAATCCAAGAATTGTCACGTGCACATTGACCAAGTCAAGGCTTCTCCTGCCTGCCCGCTAGTGGCATGGAGCTCCTTTAAGGACTCCCTCAAGTTTACGACTACACAAAGCTATTTTATGGAATTGTGTAGTTCATCATGTTTATGGACTTGCTAAGCCATTTGTGTTGTGTTTGTGTGCTTACATGTATTGACAAGTTTGAAAAATGCTTGAATTATGAGAATTGTGATT
>JANIHY010000008.1:61297058-61307970 GCA_027479065.1 Erythroxylum brevipes
GGAATCTCAGTAGTATGATCACATCATAATTTCCTTCATGCTATGTCATATATCATGGACTTCATTAATTTGATTAAGATCACAATCAATTCATAAAGAACATCAAATTAATGAAACATGCCTTTCTTTATTTATTCATAATGTCTGTACATGACTATGAACAAAATGCGCTAAAGGGGATTGCCTTTAGGGCACTACTCTAACAACATGCCATCATTAAAAGACAACCATTAGACCATTTAATGATAATATCATTACTCTATTTATGAGAATACATGTTTTTAATTAGATGTCCAATTGCAAAATCTATTATGAGCCATATTATATCCATCCACACAATAAAGGGTAAAATCACTATTTTGCCCTTGTGTTGGTTTTTTCTTCTTGATCTCTTATTTTACTCTATATGGTGATTAATGCACAAGATCTCATCTTAATGTTAAGACTTGATGGGAAACTAGCCCATCAAACTATTGGGGTCAGTTTAATCACTAATCTTCGTAAAACATCTAGAAGTGATGATATCACTATAAACTATTTATTTGAGCGAATGTTCTTTGATATATGTTTCAATTAATAATTCCAATATGCAGACACTGGATTGATACTCTGTAAAAGTCCATTATGATCATATCAAGATTTATAATGAAATACATATGCGTTCATCACTCATCAAGATTGTGGTTCAATTCCAAAGCCTTAGTGTTAAATAGATAGCAATCCCAAATTACTTTGATTTTGCTATGCTTGATAGGCTCTTACGAGATAGGGTCAAGAATTTAGTAGAAAGAATTCAGTGGAGCAAGTTTATACACTTCCAATATCTTGTCTACCATAAGCTCACCAATGAATTCTTTACTTTCCTTTAGTTCGAAACCAATAAACCTAAGGAAACGTAGTTTAGGTTGTAGGGATGTCCTTCTAAACTAAACCTTGAAATTATGTATGATATTTGTTGTTTCCCTGAATCTTCCATTGTGGATCATTATGATGACTATCATGTTTCCCACTATGGGAATGAGCTCACTGGGCTGGAGCAGTTCGATGCCAAGAATGCCCACAACAACATTATATGAAGCGATGAGTACTTGTTGTTACATAAATTCATATGTCAAATGGTCTTTGACAAATTAGAAACCAATAAATTCTCAATGAGGGAACTCTTTTGGTTATGGTGCATGGATCACAACATCCTAGTGTGCACATCCACATATGTGTTGAATGCTATTATGGTGACTCTACGTAAGATGAGCAACAATTTGGATATAGGTGACTTGGTTTATGCCATTGTTTATTACTACGATAAGGATTGTCTTGGTCTAAGTGCCCACTACCCTGATTTTCTAAATCACCATCACTTGTGACGTGTTGAAATCCTAAAGTCCCATAACATGGAACTCCAGGATATTAGTCAAAAATCTCATGTGAAGATCAGGGCTAGTCAGGTGAGTTCTAGCATAGTGTCACCTTAGCAGGTAGAAGAGTACTCGACTAGTAAGGAGTCTGAAGAGGAAGAAGACATAAAAGAGCCCAGTTGGAAGAAAGTGCTCAAGACAATCTCCAACAACACTAAAGTAATTACTGACATAATTATAGAAAACTATAGAAAGATGAAGGAGATGGCCCACACACAATGACGTCATAGCCTGGATAAACGTCGAATCCATTGATACCTCGAGGCTTAAGGTCTACAACTGCCATCTCTGACACCATCTCCGCCTGCATTATCGTAAGGTTTTGTTTCTAATCCTTTTTTTTAATTTACTCTTTATTTTTTATTTTATTTATTTTATGTTACTTCCTTCTATGTGTGTTTGTTTGTCTACTTCTCACATTGAGGACAATGTGTTGTTTAAATGTGGGGAGGGTTGTATGTTTTTCTTTGAGTGTGAATTTTGCATATTGTTATGTTAGTGTTTTTATATTACATATTGTGAATTGTGTGAATGTATCAATGGCTTAGATGGAATTAAATTGATTTAATTTTGAACATAATCTATTAGGTTGTGAAGAGTATTAGCTCGTGAAATTTGTGATATGGATTTTGTGGCTAAAATATGCAAGTTAATTAGGATTTAATGTTAGTTTATCATCCTATAAGTTGTCACATTCATTCATAATTTTAGGTCTTTCGACTAAGTAGCTTAGCTAGTATTTTTTCATGAAATGAGTAGCTAAAGCAATAAGGTAGGTATTACAGGGTGACGGAGAAGAGGTGTCAGTAGGCACGGTTGGTGCAGGCAGCATGGGAGATGCCACATGATCTACAGGAAGGAGTTGAAGGAAATAGGCTAAACATGGGTTTGACTAGGTGAGAGAGGAGACGAAGCGGGAGACAAACTTAATGAATCATAAGGAAATTAATCTTCAATAAGCACAACATGTATGTAGATGTAAATTTTGTAAATTTTTAGATCACGAGATAGATACGCAAATTGGGTGGGGGAGTATCCGACAATGATACACGGAATTGATCTTGGTTAAAGTTTATCAGATTTATAAGGATGCAACCACGGAAAGCATAAGCAACCGAAAGAGTGAAAATACTTATAATTTAGTATTTGACGTAAATGAGTTTCAAAAGGAGTTTTCATTGCCAAGGTGGGAGTGGGTAAGCGATTGATAAGGTAGATAGTAGTTCGAGTCGTAAAGGACCAAAAACATGAGAGTAGGTTACTTTGGTGGAGTAAAGCCTTGGCAGTCTCAAGTATGTGTCGATGACGTCATTCAGACATGCCATTTAACTCCGAAGTGTGTGGAGGAGTTGTTAGGTGGGTAATAACATTGTTGACAAGAAAAGATTTAAGTTGTATAAACTCTCCTCCATTGTTAGTATACCAGGTTTAATAGGTGTTTCAAAATATATTTTGACAACATTTTTAAAGGTAACAAATGTAGAGAAAACATCTGACTTATTTTTCAATGAATAAAGCCATACATGTTTTGAAAAATGATCGACAAAGATAACATAATAATGAAAACCATCGAACGAAAACAACAGGTAGGTCCCCAGACGTCAAAAAAATGATTTCCAATGGTTTATTACTTTGCAAAGAAAGATTTTAAAACGGAAGTCGGTGGCTTTTGGCATACTGACAAGACGTACACGTACTAAATGCTACTGAATCAGAAGCTAACTTATGTCGCGACTGTAAATAAGTAAAGATTTTATTCAAAGAGTGACCCAAGATATGATGTAGGACTGGTGAACTAGGAACTCTGGCATGAAAAACGGTTGGTCTGTTCAATGGGAAGTAGAGGTCATAAAGATCATTATGGCATGAACCCGTGAGCAACACTGCCTGCGTCCGTAGATCCTTCACTTGAAAATGGTTGGAAAATAATTCGATTAAGATGTTATTCTTGGTGCACAATCATTTAACA
Source organism: Erythroxylum brevipes (assembly GCA_027479065.1). Taxonomy (NCBI): domain Eukaryota; kingdom Viridiplantae; phylum Streptophyta; class Magnoliopsida; order Malpighiales; family Erythroxylaceae; genus Erythroxylum; species Erythroxylum brevipes. The sequence continues at coordinate 61,300,443 of JANIHY010000008.1, forward strand.
AAAATCAAATTTTTGTTAATGTTAGGCATATGTAAAATGTTGTCAAAAGCAATTGGCTTAGATTTAGTTTCTAGAGAGAAACTAACGGTATTTGCAATTGGAAGTTCGTATCCATCACTGACTTGTAAACAATCACCATCTCTATATGGGGAGTGAATAGACAGATTCTGAAGATCGTGTGTGGCTCCCGAGTCAAGGATCCACTGTCTTTGATTGCCTACAATAGAGGGAGCTTGAGGTGCGCCTGGAGCCTGCATAAGATGCACACCTAGCTTGGGTGATATGTGATTCTGTGCAAGTCTGTCGTGGAGATCCTAGCAGGTCTTCGCTATGTGTCTAGGCCTATCGCAGTACTGGCAGATGGGAGAGAGCTGGCCTGGTGATGCAGACGAGGTGGAGTGAGGTGCCAAAGGATGCCTGGGTTTCAAAGACTTGCTCTGAGTATAGTGAGATGCACGAATAGGCTGGTGTCAGCGTTGTCGGGTAAGGACATAAGTAGTAGGTGTAAGAACATAATCGTCAAGCCTGACCTATCTTGCGAGAAAACGCTCAAAATCAAGTAGTTTTTCATGAAGTTCAGCAAAGCCAATCGGTGTTTCCTGAGCGCGTACAACGACACTGGCCTCCCTGAAATCTGCGGAGAGGCCATTAAGTGTGTGGATGATGAAATCAGTGTCATCTATCAGTGTGCTCACAATTACGATTTCATCCGCGATACTTTTGATTTCCTTCAAATAGTCGGACATAGAAGCGTTGCCTTTTCAAATTGAAATCAATCTCTCCTTGAGAAACATGAGTCTCGAACAAGATTTTCCTGCAAAGGCTTTCTCAAGAAGGTCCCAAGCCTCCTTTGATGAGGTGACCGAACCAAGTAATGTTGCATTTGTTTCTGCAACAGTGGTCATAAGTGCATGGCGGACAAACTCGTCATGTCGGATCCATAGAGGAATTTCGGGGCTGTCACTTACCAGACGTGGGATGAAGCCGTCCATATAGCCTTTTACATTATATCTGATGAAGAGAGCGTTTAACTGAACTCTCCAGGCCAAATAGTTCGCACTTGTCAGTTTGGAGAAGAGGTGAAACTCATGTTGACGACAACAAAATTCGGTAGCAGTATTGCATCTATAATGTTTGTTGTCGTAAAAGATGCATTGTCTAGAGCCATCAAGATTGGTAATAAGAGACAAAAAAAAATTTTGGTGCTAATTAAGCACCGATAGACGGTGGACAAAGGTTACAGACTTGGTGCACAAAAATGATTGACTTGCTGTTACACCACTGCTGGTGTATTGTGTGTTGTAACTAAATGACAAGATGGACATATAAATACAGAAAATACAAGCGATGGATGTAACAAACTAATCTACTAGAAATACCTAAGATCAAGGACCATCGTAACTATAGTAGCTGCTTGGACTAAGTCACATTTGATTTATTCCTATTAATATTCATTGATCGTGAGCTTCTTTCCTTGATATACGGAAGATTGAGAAATATTGAACCATTTATTGAGATCATAAGAAAGCGTTTAGACCCTTCATTTTCTTTTAATGACTCTAAGCTTTACTCCATGTTTGAAGTTGAGAACAATGCCATATTCAAGTTCCACAGGTTTTTCCATGTTTGGTGAGTGTCGAAAGACATATTTTCTGTATAAATGTATCAGTGAGAGCTTTATTTCTTGCATAGAGAAATTCTTCCCTATGCAAGCTCTAGGCCCGATCCCGAAGGGTATTAGTGCATAAGGGTGTCTCTGTTTCTCTTCTTCACAATTTGGATCAAATCTCTCTGGCTTGAACTTGTCTGGCTCGGGGAAGTTCTCTGGATCTTTTGCAAGCACTCCAAGAGCTAACCAAACCCACGTGCCCTGCTCAGGAAAAAAGTGACTTACGTACTTAATTTACCGTAGAAGCTAACAGGATCCATGCAAATAGATTCTGCACATAATTTAAAGTAGAAATATACCTTAGGAAGAAGATAACCTCCTATCTCTACATCTTTCGCTGTTTCTCGTGCAACTAAAGGCGATACTAAGTAAAACCTCATGGCTTCTTTAATCACCTGCGGCAAAACATTGAGATATTAATATTAAAGTAGTTGTGTAGAACATATTGTGAATATACGACATCAGAAGTCTCAATTATCTGCGGTATTCATTGCGGGAAAGCTAAAATGGAAAATATAAAATATTCTCTTGGACGTTTTTTCTTTCAAAACATTCACTTTCAATCAAATATTTCAGTCTGTGATTCCGGAAAAAGAAGCTTGCCTGATCAAGGTAGGGGAAATTCTTTTGAAGATCCTGAGCAGATGGCAATTGATCTTTTGTGCCAAAACCGTCAATTTCTGCAAGAAGTTTCTTCTCAACTTCTGGATGTTGGGCAACTAAATAAACAATCGAAGATAGTGTAAACGATGTTGTTGCTGACCCAGCAAGAAGGTGCTCATAAGTAACAGCACTAATGTAGTCTGGTGTAAAAACATTCTTCGACACACTCTCTGATTCCCTAGCATTTAATATGAGTGACAGGAAATCTTTTGAACCCCGATCCTTCTCATTCATTCTCTTTGTCACAATCTCATGAAGCCGGGTGCTCAAACTCTCGTTTGTCCTATCGACTTTCCAGTCCATGGTACCCGGAATTCGCTTAAGAATCTGCCTAAAGGGCTCTTGGAGTACAGGAACAAGTAGACCAAGAATAATTGAAAATGAACCTGACAAATCCATCTTAAGTTGTGTTGTTGAGTAGATATGCTTATTGATGAAATCTGAAACTTCATTACTTGCATTATGTTGGGCATCAAAAGAAGCACTAGATGAAGATGGTTTAGAGAGCCCAAAATCAACTCCAAATGCAGCTTGTCCTATAACATCAGTGGCCAGTTTAAGGGATAGATTGGAGAAAGTGATATCATCTTCTTTGAAGGAGTCGAAATTCTCTGTTGCAGACTCAATAAATGATTGCATAGTTGGCAGGAGGCTGGCCAAATGTGACGGCTGGTAGACTGATAAAATTGTGTTTCTCATTGTGGACCATCTTGTATCCCTGTCAGTTAAAATCCCACAAGGAATTTCTCAGGATTTTCCAAATCAAATGTGTCAATGAAGTCTCGTATAATTAATCCACGTTTTATTCTAGTAAATTAATATGTGTGGTACACTACGTTGGCAAGCTGTGTACAAAGAGCAGCAAGTATGGAATTGTCAGGCAAATTACGTTAGATGGTTACGCATTCCTTGTCATATTTACCTGGTAAAGAAAAGACCTTTCTGATGAAGAGGAGAAGCTGCAATAGGAGATGGAATGCTTCTGTTTGGAATGTCCTTAAATTTTTTTATTCCGACTTCTCTACAGAGCTCAGCATCTGCAATTATTATAAGTGGCTGCCTTCCCATATGAAACCTGCTTCAAAGCAACCACAAACCCAAATTCCAATCATCAATAGCAGACTTATCGGAGATTTTATATTCATATTGCCCTTGTGACAGCAAATGACCTTTCTTAGACAAGACACAGTTATAGATGATTGGCACAAAGAAGGTTAAAGTAAACGAATATAACTATCAAAATACTCATCAAATTTAAGGCCAACATTTAACCTTTATCTATAAGCTTAAACTGACTTTCCTAATCTTATAGCAAAACATATCAAGAAGAACATCTTCAACAGGTGATGTCATCTCGAGCATCGTTAAGATTGCTAACCGTGCTCAGACAGTGTCATATGAATTTGTCTCTGGCAGGAATTTAGTGCCGACACAAACATCCAAACCCCTACTCTGTGTCCTCTTTTAGAGTTTATGGCTGAACATATGCTGGAGTTCAATACGTATCTGAGAAAATTATACCTTCGCCGCACCATAACGTAATAATTTTATGGATCACGCACGATATTTTGATTGGTTAAGCAAACTCCATGGAGATAAAATGGTCGTAGCTCAGGGATAGAGGAAATGAAAGTAAAACCTATTAACTCCAACTGACAAAAACATCAACAATTTTATTTTTCAAGACTCTGTTTAAACTCTACTTTCTCGGTAACTCATAGATAAATCCGTCTGTGTGGGGTTATAGCCTGAAATTTTAAGAGGAAAAAGCTGCAATGAACTAACCTGAAAATTGGACCGTATTGTTTGGCAAGAACAGAAAACACATCAGGGCCGTACTTTGCCAACAAAGGAAGGTGTCCTAACAGAGGTACTACGGGAGGACCCGGCACCTTCCTGACCTTCCAGTACGGTGCATACATGTAGCTCAAACCACCTACTACCATGGCCAAAGCTGTGAAAATGATTGCAGACATGGGTATGGTTGGAAACGGCAGTTCCAAATCCATGCCCATTAACCTGAGAGGGCTACTGCCACCCAATAAGGTCATGCTTTCCGTTTAGCGTCAAGAGGCACACAAGAAAAAGGGGCACACGAGAGTAGTGTAATGGTTATGAGAGTCGTCGCCGGAATTGGGCGAGGTAGGAGGTTGATCGCTGAAATCATCGAAGAGGGTACTTCGACTTTATAGGTACAGATGCATGTATGATTATCGTTCATAAACTGAGAGAATCAATTGACAGGCACTAAGCCTGATGCCTTTTTTGTACTATAGTGTTAAAGTTGGAAAGAAAAGATTTCTTTTTGTGTATCCGGGCAGGGGGGGTAGGATTAATTTCATAATTCATGTCCAAGTGTCAAAGGCATGACGCAATGCTTTGGTGGGAATTGAGTGTCACATAAAGAGTGAAGAACAATTCTATTTTTGTCTTAAGATTTTTAAGATAAAATCCTATTAAAAAAAACATTGGAAAATAAGGGAATGAGATTAAAGGAATTAAAATATCCATTTACATAATTTTGACGCGAAACTCCAATAATTGGCAAAACATGGAACTCGACCAGCACCAGCGGCGGATATACCAATGGCACAACATCTAATGGGTAGTAGCACTTTTTTTTTTTTTTTTGGGTTACAGCAGACGAACATATTTAAAAATTAACGAGTAAATACTACATCTTACGTATCAGCGTGCAGATAGTGATGAAGACCAATTGGAGGTGTACTCCAGACGTTTTCCGAATGTGAGCATCCCGAGCCTAGACGAGCTAAAAAATCCGCACTTTGATTAAGGGATAAAACCCAATCTATAGTCCAAACTAGGGATGGCAATGGGTTTTCAACCCGATCCATATCCGTACTACCCGACCCTAAAAAATAGATATGGATGTTAAAAAATGGATTTTAAATGGATTTTAAATAGGTGTTAAAAAATGGATATGGATATGGATTTGGATATGGGTCTAGTAAAAACCCGAACCGACGGATACCCATACCCGATCCGTTTTCAAATAGCAGTATTTTTTTTTTCAAATAGCAATATTAATTGATAGTTTGGTACATATATAATTGTTATTAAAAGAAACGTAAATACTAAGACCTGTTGTCTGTTGAAGAAGTTGAACAATTACGTCGATTTATTACAATTTACAGCCTTGTCTCTAACGTTCCAAGTTCCAACTCCTAGGTCCTAACTCCTAACCGCTACGCTGCCGTTGCATGTGATGTGAACGTTGCGCAAGCCACCACCACTCTCATCTCAACTCTCAAGTAAACGTTGCGCAGCAGCCAGCAGCTACTCCAGTCTCAGGTTACTCGTCGTCAAGAAGGCCCCTGTCTGTTACGTAAACGTTGCGTTGCGCAGTGCGGCTGTTAGTTGTTACGTAAACGTTTCCAGACCAGTCAAGAAAGCCCTGTTAGTTGTTACGTAAACGACGCAACCATTATTCAAGTTACTAGTCATAACTTATAAGTCTTCATACGCACAAGGTCGTCATCGCCAGTTGCAAGTCACAGCTCGCAACTCGTCGTCATCGCCACTCGCAAGTCACAGCTCGCAACTCGTCGTCTTCGTCTGGCATACGGCATACCCACATCGCTGTTGTGAGGCTGGTCACTGGTGTGAGTGTGAGGCTGTCGCTGTGAGTGTGAGCCTGTGAGGTAATCCGTAATAATCCTCCTCAATTCTTCTATTATTTTTTGTCAATTAAAAGCATCAATTTATAGAAAAAGCTCTTAAGAGTTATTATAAGTCCAATTTTTATTTTTAGCTTGTGGAGTATGGAATTACGATTGAAAGTTAGTGTGAAAGGGAATGTATAAATGCGAAATGAATGAGACATTTATATGAACGTAATGTTTGAATATGATTGTATTTTGATATGATTTCTTGGTGGGTAAGAAGTATTTATTTTATATTGTGGGTATCTATGAAGTATGTTTTAATAGATAATTGATATGTTGCATTTCAATAATCACTCTATTTTAATTCTTAGGAAAATTTGATCTTTTTTTAGTTGTTATACCAATGATTTCACGTCATACATTCTAGAAATTTAACTTATATGAAACATTACATAAGACTTGTGTGTGCTTTTAACAATTAGTCTAATGGAATGTAGGTATTATAGGATTAAATTATTCTCATTTTATCTTAATTTTGTAACCAATATGGAAAATGTATGTTTAATGTTAAGACTCTAGATTATGATATGACTTGAGATAGTAGTGTCTACCGACTACCAATAGTATTGTGTTTCTAGTGTTTTATTTCCTTAATTTCCTACATTCAACGTTCCTATACTTGTTTAAATCCAGCTAATTCCATTGGATTGTTTCGTGACTATATGTCGTTTGCTTATCAAAAATTCAGCTAGTGTGGAACCGATGGAAGGAGTTGAGAATCTCTCTAGTCCACCACCTCATGAAGAAGAGGAGATTGCAGCTATAGAATTGCGTGATCATGGTGCAACTAAAAGCAAGAAGCGTACTTCTCTTGTGTGGCTAGAGTTTAATTTGGTGACTGTGAAAGGTGTTGATAAGGCTGAGTGTAAGCATTGCAAAGGGAAGCTTTCTGCTAAAGGTACGAACGGGACTTCACATCTGCGTGAGCATTTGAACAAGTATTGTCCAAAGAAACATTTAAGACTTGTTGGAGGCCAGAAAACATTATTAATTGGGAATGAGACTAAGTTTGATGAGAAAAAAACATTGCAAACCTACAAATTTAGCCAGCAGTTCTCAAGAAGAGAGTTAGTTAATATGATTGTAATGCATGAGTATCCTTTGTCAATGGTTGATCACATTGGTTTCAGAAGATTTGTAGCGAGTTTAAGCAATGAATTTAGGATGATATCTCGTAATACATTGAGAAATGATATCCTAAAAAAAATTTTAAGTGAAAAATCAAACTTGAAAAAAATGTTGGAGGATCATAGGTCCAGGATTGCTATCACTACAGACATGTGGACAGCTTCCAATCAAAAGAAAGGATACATGGTTGTGACCGGACACTTCATTGATGGAGATTGGGTTCTAAGAAATCGAATTCTAAGGTAATTAATTTTCTTAGATTTAACATGTTTCCTTTATGCAAATACTTTGTTTAATCTTTATCTTGGTTACCATATATAGATATAGTAATTTGCATGTTTAGTAATTAGTTCCTTTATACATGCTGAATATTAATTACTTA
>JANIHY010000008.1:61383620-61401299 GCA_027479065.1 Erythroxylum brevipes
TGAGATAGAGGTCGGGATCAGTTCGCGTCTGCATTAGTATTTCTTAATGTTGTATTCCGCAATCTTTGTAAACTGATTAGTATGTGAACTGTTTGGTTACTGTAAAATATTGCTAAATGATAGTAATAATTATCACTGCAAAGATTTTCTACTGTTTACTACTTATTCTGCGTGATTGTGTATTAACGGAAACTATTTCCTTTTAACGTGGAATGATTGGTTCAAAAAAATGTATACTGAGTTTTAACCGACTGATGTAGTACACCACTCTCGCGGGGCACGGACTCGGATATCATCAACGATATCGGGTTCGGGTCACTCGGGAGTGGGGTGTTACATGCATAAAAGCCAATGAAGTTAAGATGATAAGGCTTTAGAAGGTGTGATGTGATACGAATAAACTAAAACACAAAGAGCAATACTAAAGAACTATCATAAGCAAGTACACTTACCATTCCCATAATATAGTTTTGATGAGTTGAGTGTCAATCTTACATAAATTATGAACTATTAATTTGAAGAAAATGAAAAAAAAATTCTAAATCATGAAATTAAAAAATGAACAAGATTAAAACAACTAATGAATAAATAAGATCGAGGTAAGACTTCTTCCTAAAATTCTCTCTATGCTTTTGACTTTTTCTTAAACTTACTGATCAATTCTAACTCTTTGGACTAGTATGAATTACTAAATTATAATTATATTCTCTCTCGATCAATATAGTCAATATTCTTAAATTACTTTAACCAAAATCTCCTTTTAATGAAAAAACTTAGTAACACGTTAACTCACTTTGTGTATTTCCATAATAGGATTCACCCTACCCCAAAAAGATATGTAGTTTTATCTTTATTAACTCATCAACCCTCATCATTCAAGTAGTTGTCTTATCATATATATCATCTCTTAATTTCAATAAATGAATTTGATTGTTAAATCTTCAAAACTCATTTATTCAATTTAAAATAATATAGAAACATGAATAAATCTCAAGAGAACTAGAAATTTCATTAAATCAAAGCACTAATTAAAAACATTAAATCGTAGGTTCCATTCCACTTAGATCAATATCCCAATTAGATCATGATAATCATGCAAAAATAAGAAAGAAACAACAAAGAAAGCATCATCGTGGTTTTTGTATTTATGAAGTTATTGTTCAATCATGATGGATTTCTTATTTCTACTTCCAAGGTCTTATTTCTCTTGATCTCCAAAATCTTTAAGTCACTCTTAATATTTGAAATTATTCTCCTTCTTTTCAACTGCTTCTTTAAAAAAAACCCTAATTTGTTGTCTAACACAGCCTAAACATAGGACTATATTATGCTCTCATATTGTTGGAGTTATTATTGTTAATATTTTACTTAACAAATCACCATTATTAAGAAAGAGATAAGACCACGTTTTTTCTATGTTATTGAACATGGGCTAAATATAGTAGGATGTCATAAATGCTTAGATAAACATAATGAAACCATCTTGAACATAATCTAAACATGGGGATTTTTAATTCTATATTAGCTAGTAGATAATTCTAGTGTATTGTGGTAGAAAATGGGTAGAAACACAGTATTATGTTGGTATTGTATTCTAAGTTATTCATTTAAAACTTGTCAAAACTGCTCCAAATTCTCTCAAATTTTCTTTAAATTCATTCATTTTCTTTTAAGGATAGGAAATAGACATGAAACAAAATATAAGTTGTATTAAGTACCAAATCCTATAAAAACGTCAAAATACAAGCATAATGATCATATTTAGCAAAAACTAGAGAGTACGAAGTCATTAATCATCAAATTGTGAGAATGTGCATACTTTAATATATAAAAAACACATGGATGGAGAAATATTTCTAACAAAATACTTTATTATGTATTAGGCATTCGTTATGCCTAAACACCATTTATGATATCAATATGCAGTGACCAGATATCATATTCAATGTTGATGATTATAAACAACCTAGTTAGGAACATCTTGTCTTAAAATAACCTGGTGAGCATGTTTTGCCAAGTTGTAAAGCCCAAAGGTATTATGCCTAGTATGGGTGGATGTGTAATGGTATTGATGGAGAGCCACACATTTTATAAAAGTGAATATAATTATTAACTGAAAGGTAGACTTGTATAGATTTTGTAATTAATTAAAATTGGTTTGAATTAAAATTTGTTTGTAGATATTTTATTTTGATAAACTATATGTGAACTAACCCTTCAAGTGGGGGAAGATGGCAAGGATTATGTTTTGGCATGATATTATCATCAATGAGGTGTTGGACGGCGAAGGTTTTAGAATAAGAGTATGGGAAGTTGAAGGTAATATGGTTATTAGAAATATTTATGGTAACATTTTAATAAACTTATTGAGAATAGTTTTATGTGATTATAAGATAAAGTTGATTACAACAAAGATTTCCTAATGAAGTGTCATGGCTACTGAGAAGTCTTGAAGAAACTGCAAAAGGCTTTGTAAGAGGCTATAGATGCAAAGCTAATAAGTGAGCAATTTGTTATGTTAGTTATTTGTTTAATATTTGGTTTTTATATTAATAGTTATTGACTATTTAGTTTAATGTATGGGAAGAGAAAAGTCTTGAGGTTTGAGGAGAAGTTCATGACATATATTAATTATAAACAGTTAATCTTGATGTATAAGGAGACTCCAATAATAGACCCAAAAGAATTAAAGATATCTTGAGGCAAATGATGTCAACAAAGGAAGAAATAAGGATGAGGATGTCCCAACTTGAAAGCAATGATGATAGAGAAATTTATTGAATAATCATTTCTAAAGCATAAGAAGACTCTAATTATGGACCTAAAGAAAGAAGATGACTTTAGGCATGACGAAGAAGAGGAAACAACAACCAATGAGAAGAAAAAGAAGAGGACGTTTAGCAAATGAAATATACAAAAGAACCCTTTGTTAGGTTTGTATTACATTTTTAATGAAATTTTATATTTTAGTTGAAATGCAAGCAAGGTAAGGATTTAGAGCAAGCTTGGTGTTGACATGCATAGATTCTGTTCTATTTAGGAAGAAGTCTACACCTTGTAATAGAACTCCAACTTCTAAATCTATATATTTTGAGTTCTTCAAATGAAAAACTAGCTAAAAAATAAGGTAATGTAATAGTTATATTATAATAAATTTAATGTGAAAGCATCTGCTTATGAATATTTTTAATATTTATTTATTAGTTGAAGGATTATAATTAATTGTTTGTTACTTTAATATTTTGAGGAATGTTTTCAATATGTTATTCATTATTGATTTATACATACCTTTATTAACTAGTTTTATTGACATCAATATGATTTGTAACATTGAAACATGACTGTGTAGCTATATGAATATTTATAATTGTTAATTGTTTTAGTTATAAAACCAATGGTAATTAATTTTTGTTAATATATATGATAATTTTAGTAAAATTTTCCTTATGAAAGGAAATTGAGGACTTGAGATATGCTAAGAAAAATATCAATAATTGTATATGTATTGATGATTAACTAGTACAAATATGATTGTGTAATAGGTTTGAATTATTTGAAATTTCATTCATTATTATCCACCCAAGGTTATTTTTTTTAATTGTAATTGGTTTATTTGATGAACTAAAAACATTGATATATTATTTTATAAATATATAAATTTAATTAAGATGTTGCATAGTTAAATATAATCTTCTATCCTTTTTGGATCATACAGGGTATATTACCTGGTAAGAAATACGATTGTGCCTTTACAATTATTCCTACCATAAGCACAAAAGAGTAACATTGAGCATGAAATACCATATATCATCAATCTTTGTAATTGATTATTGCATATGTTAAAAGGTTTAACTTTATGTACCGTCATCTAATTTGGGGATGCTTCAACTTGTTTGTTGTATTACTTATTAGATCAAATTAATAAATCTACATATTTATGAAACTATAGATTGAACTTCATAAACTTGTGCTAACACATGTGCATGTAGTTGCCTATTTTGGTTTGAAAATCCTTACATCATAATAGAACATAGCGGTGTTTGTTCCTGTCCGTATTTTTAAATTATGTTCATATGATTACAATGTCTTAAACGTGATTATATACACAAGCATATATATCCTCATATAAATATTTGTAACAGATTAAAATTACATCAAATACACCCAAAATTACAATCATGTATACAATAATGTAATTGAGAAAATGAATCATAAACACCTCTTGCCATTTAGGTGTGTAGCAATGATATATAAGCATAATTTTTATTGCGTAGGAGTAATAAAAGCATTTTCCGATCATATCATTTTATTTGCATTTGAATTCCAACCTTAGATTTTGTGCATTTTGATTGAGAAAAAAATTCTTATTCTTTTATTCTTCCAAAAAGAGTTCTTGTTCTTTCTTGTTAAAAATGAATAAAAATTATTAAAGGATAATAATAGATTATGTGTTATGATTTAGGAAAGCATGGAGTCTGTTGTTTCATAATTTATGATAGATTATAATTAAAAATTTTGGTTTGTCTCAAAATGAGTGCTATAAGATCTTATAAAAAAAAGATAAATAATTAGTTTGTTTTTTGTTTTACTTGAATTAGAGTTAGTTTATACTCAAATTTTTTGTGAGTGGAGGTGCATGTTGTTATTTTGGTTATGTTCATTAATTGTTATTATGCTTTTCCAAACACATTTTAAACACAATATTGAATGTAGTCATTATGGATTGCTACAAAAGGGAAGTTGCTCTTTTAAGTATATTAGTTTATACAAGATAACTAAGTTGAAGGCAGACATTTCCAGCAAGGAAAGAAAGTTAGATCATGTTGGGATCCGTTTCCTGAACCCAACCTCGGAATCATAAATCGAAAAACAAAATGGACGAAAACGAAAAAAATAAAAAGGGGAATCAAATAAAGCGCGTGAGGAAGAAAACGAAAGAAATCAAAAACCGAAAGTGGGCCAATTTCGGATCGAAAACCAAAGAAATGGAAAGCGCGTGCGGAAACCAAAGGAATCAAGAAATACAAAACGCTTAAGGACAAAACTCTTAACTTCGACATCCGAAAACGCATACTTTACAAAAACAAACAAACAAACACGTTGGAAAACTACAAAGGCGATCCGATCTACCTCAATCCGCTTAGACAATTGGGTCTATCCAAAACCAAATTGGTATAATTTTTTTTCATCGATCAAAGCAAAACCACTTCCAAATGGGATTTTCATCAATCCCTCAACCTTAATTCATTTTATTCTTCATATGCACTCATATCTCATCATTTAACAATCTTATTTTTCTTTCTTGCCATCAAATCTCACATACTTGTCTATATACTATCAATTCATATACAAAGAGCACTTCAATAATTCAGATCAATCATCAGAATCATCAGACCTTTTGTCCGGAATTCAAACACAATCAATCACATTCATATCATCTCATCCATATATGAATTCACATGACATATCTATACACAAATTCATATTTCACATCCATACACAAATCCATAACTCATTACCATCATGAAACAATTGTTACAAACTTTAATGACATTCCAAGTCTTGATACAACATCAATCTCAAAATCCAAAATACAACAAAAGATAAAACTCCAAACTTCTCAACAAACAATCTAACTAAAAAAACAATACAATATGAGCATAGACAAACAATGGCTTTATTTTCTTTCACCCGATCTCATCTTCTGATCACCTATGGATGGGAATGAAGGGGGGGTGAGCTTATAGCTCGTGGGTAACATGCTTATAACCCAGAATAAGCAAAAATATTGAAATATTTATTTCTTTTGCAAATTTCACGTTGAAATCCGTGCAACTTAAGTTTCCCAAAATTCAAAACTTATTAAGCGATTTATCAACGTCATAAATCATAATTCAAAGCATCATCACATTAAACATAACAGATGCATCAAAATGATCACAAATCAAAAACACATAATACATCAGAATTGGTTCGGGTGGGTTCAAAACAGAACGCACTACACATTTTTGCATAACGGTCATGTGTAGCCGTGAATTTATGGGAGTCCGTGAGGAGCTCCAATGCCACTAGCGGGCAGGCGGGAAAAGCCTATATACAGACAAGTGCACTTGACTATCTTAAGGGACCACCACAAATCCATATAAACATACAATTCACATTGTTCAAACATATTGGCCAAAAGGCCACTTTTTCGAAAGGCAATTTATAGCCATTGCATTCTTTCAAAAATCATGTTCACTTTTTTTTTTTCAAATTATCAATCAAAATTCACATAAAAAATTCTCAAATCATTCAAGCAATGTAATGCAACAATCATAGCAATTTCTTAATCAATCACAAAACAATCAAAGCAACATTTTCAAAGCCATGGAAATCATTTCATTTTTTTGATTCAAAAGAAAGCATGTATGGCTCATTATTTAAATTATAAACATGAAACCCACCTATTTCCTTGCTTGAAACTTGTCCAAAGCCTCAACTCTTTCTCCCATAACTTCTCTAATTTCCTTCATCAATGACAAAAATCCCTAATCAATAGGAATTCAAATTGAACAACACATAAGACATAATCATCAAAATTAATCTTAGAAAACTCAAACCCATATTATTCTTAAGCTATCTAAACCAAAAACCTTTCATAAATCCAACAAATCAAACCTATTCTTACCTTAATCTTTCACCAAATGTAGAGTTCCTTGGCTTGAATGGAAACTCTCATACTCCTCTTCCTTTTTCCTCCTTGAATAAACATCAAAATCCCTCTTCAAAACCAAGAAAAATCAAAACCCTAAATTTCTTTCTTCTTTCTCCTCTTCTCCATCCGAAACACACTCTTCTTTCTTTTCTTGTTCTTTTGTTCTTTTCTTTCTCTCAATTTCGTGCACTGCCTTCCTTATAGAAGCAAGATCATCCTTTAATTACAAAAATGCCATTAACGAAAGAGCAATAACCACTTTACCCTTACATAAAAGCCTTGAAACCTTAATGCTTAAGTGATCTTCCAATTTTGCCCCTCATGCATTCTTAACTCTTTAATTCAATTTAATCCATGTCATATGATCTTACTTACATTAAAATGCTAATTAATTCCTCAAAATCATATAATATAACAAAGCCTTAAAATTCATCAAGTCATACTTAACTTAAGACCTTTTTTTTTCTAATCATCAAATTGAAGGAATTTGCTAAAACTTCCTTATAGAGAAATGTTCCTCATTGTCTCAATTTTATAATGACACCTAAAATCATTTAATTTGAATCAATTCTCCAAAATTTATACCTCAAATATTTCCGGATTGTTCTTATACTATAACATTTTCCTGCGCTTGATTTCCATCCAAAAATTGGCATTCTTAGAGACTTAATTGAAACTCAATTTCATCAGAACATTTGTAGTCCTATATCTCTAGTTTACTCCAAACTAAAAATCATTCTATTTGGATAACTAGAGCAAAAGTTATAGCAAAAAATTCTTTCAGTTCTTACTAATCCAAGACTTAACACTATACCCAACTTCAATTCAGAAATTGAAAATGTTAGGGACTGAATTGAAATTCGATTCCTTCAGATAACTTGTAGCTCCATGCCTCTAGTTTAATAAGAATCATCGAAATTGGATCTCTACAGATCAAGGTATCACCAAAGTACTGAAACATGCTCAGAAGAATATCAAAGTCACACTCTTTACAACCGATCCTCTCACTTGATTTAATCCATCTTTCTTAAATTAATCCCAAAAATCATAAATTTTCCATGGAGAGATGGAGGAATGTCTTACAAAATCTAATGCTTCAAAAATTAGGTCAATCGATGTCGGACAAAAAAATTATACGCAAAAGAGTAGAGAGGGGTCGGATTAGGGGGGAAAATGACAAAAACAAAAAAATCAAAACGGCAGCGTCGCACTCGCGACGCTGTGTGCTGGCTCACACGCTCACGATCACAAGCGCCCTCACGATCGTGCGTCTACGCTTGCCCTCGCGAGCCCTAGCCCTCGCGAGGCGAGCTGGTCGCCCCCGTGAGGGCATCGCGATCGCTACTAGCTCGCGATCGCGACAGGCATCAGGGCACAGTGCCTTGACCCACCTCCGACTTTCAAACTTAAAAAATTTCCCCTCCTCCAACTACAAACTTCAAAATTCCATAACTTTTGACTCAAAACTTCAAAGTTTACAAACTTGGTATCAATAAAAAGCTGAAAGAAATCTCTACAACTTCTAGGTAGAACTCAAAAACTAAATTGACCTCTAAAGGAGTCAAAATTTACTTCAAAGTATCTGTCCCATAAATTTCATCCTAAACAGTAACAGAACTTCTAAAAATCATAACTTCCTATTCCATTGTCCAAAATTTCATGCTTTATGTCAATGGAAAGATAAAGGCACATTCTACAACTTTTATGAAGAACTTAAAAGTAATTTCAACCTCTGAATGGGTCAAATTTTCAATCAACGTTTCTGCCCCATAAATTCGTCTTAAACAACATCAAAACTTCAAATGATCATAACTTTCAATTTCAATATCGAAAAATGTCATACTTTATAGCGATAGAAAGCCATCAAGAAAAGCTACCACTTTCATGAAGACCATTTTATCAAAATCTACATAGATCAACCCAGAAAAGTTCACAAAAGTTTCATATCACAAAGTCAACACTGTTACTATTCATCCCTAAAATTTCAGACTTTTGACTCTCCAAAATCTAACACTTTCACTATTTATTTCTTGCTTTTCAATTTTATTCAAACCAACTCATTCACTATACATGTTCATAGTACCCTTACACATACAAATTTTACCCAAAAATCTCAACATCATCAAAAACTAAAATCAATTCTTTTCACATCAATTTCATTAAAGCACCCACAACACGTACATACAAAACATCCATTTCATGCATTAACCTCAAAATATCATTGCAATTGCTCCAATTAACATTACCCAAATAAAACATTAAACACAACTTACTACATTCACTATCCAATCTTGTATATCATGCAAATTCATGAACTCTCTTTTTTCTTTTTCTTTGCACAAGGATAAATCACCCCCAATTTCTCATTTAATTTCATTTAATAATTCAAATTTTCAAGAAAAGTTCGGGGTCCAACAAATTTTGTGAGGTGATCCTATATTTCCTTCACAATCTTCTTTTCCTCTATACTGGATAATACTCTATTAGCTAAAGTTAGTTGAAGATTAGCTCCATTCTTGTCCATATCGTTCTATTTTTCACCTGTGACTCCAGCTGGCCATTTACTAATGGCTGTCAGACAATTATCTTTCCTTAAGATTACTTTTATCTTCAATTTTCACAATGAGAAATGACTTCCATTGAACTTATCAATCTCAAATTTTGCTGCCATTGCTTCTATATCACAAACAGAATTTAGCTCTCACTATTTCACGTGAAGAGTACTCATATGGATGAATAGTACTGTACATGATCATACACATGAATAGTACCATAGATGTGAATAGTATCATATACTTGAATTACAGTAACTGCATAGTTTAATGCAAAAATAAATGAATGAACAGTTGTCACCTTTGGTGACTATTCACCAACTTTCACTGTGCTCACCAGAACTTTGAACGGATTATACCAACAAATTCGTCGTAATTTTTTGACCTTGCTCTGATACCACTTATTGTGAAAATCAACTGGATTAGAGCAGGTTCATAGCTAAATAGAACTGAGAAAATAGTAATGAACATAGAGATTTTATGTAGAAAAGCCCCAAATTAGTGTAAAAACTATGGGCAAGGATAGAAAAATTTTACTGCTGAGAAAACTGGAGAATTACAAGGAAAAACTAGACACACACAAATACACAAAATATTTTTGTCTCTCTCTAGCGATATTACATATTGTCTTGTAATTAACAACGGAGAGACATCAACTCTTCAAGAAGCAATAACTAGTTCAAATGCATCTCAATGGATGGCAGTAATGCAGGAAGAAATTGAAGCTCTACATAAGAATAAGACATAAGAGCTGGTATCATCACTGCAAGTAAGAAAGCTTATTGATAATAAATGAGTTTACAAGATCAAACGGAGTGGTGATGACCAAATAGAGCGATATCATGCTAGATTGGTGGTAAAAGGATATGCTCATAAAGAAAGTATTGATTTTAATGAAATATTTTCTCTTGTGGTTCGACTCACTATAGTTCGAGTAGTTCTGGCAGTGTGTGCTATATTTGACTTACATCTTGAGCAATTAGATGTGAAAACTGCATTTCTTTATGGAGATCTTGAAGAAGAAATTTACATGCTCTAACTAAAAGGTTTTGAAGAAAAAGGGAAAGAAAACTTGGTTTACAGGTTAAACAAATCTTTATACAGTTTAAAACAGGCACCAGGTGTTGGTATAAGAGATTTGATTCCTTCATCATGAGCCTTGGATACAGCAGACTGAATGTAGACCCTTGAACATATCTTAAGAGGTTTGAGAAAGAAGATTTTATAGTCTTACTATTGTATGTAGACAACATGTTGGTAACAAGCCACAATAATGATCGTATGAAAGAATTGAATGCACAGTTAGCTAGAGAATTTGGAATGAAGGACTTGGGACCAGTAAACAAGATTTTAGGGATGCAAATTCACCGAGACAGAAATGATAGGAAGATTTGACTTTCTTAGAAGAATTATTTGAAAAAGATCTTACGATGACATGCAAGATTGTAAGTCAATTTATACCCCTTTTTCTATTAATTTCAAGTTATCCTCAAGTATGAATCCTAGCAATGAAGAAGAGAAGATGGAGATGTCTCCAGTATCGTATGCATCATCAGTGGGAAGCTTAATATTTGCTATGATTTATACAAGACCAGACATTGCACATGCAGTGGGACTAGTTAGTAAATACATGACAAATCTTGGTCGAGAGTATTGGAATATTATTAAGAGGATTATCAGATATATCAAAGGAACCTCAGATGTTGCATTATGTTATGAAGGATTAGATTTTATTGTCAAAGGATATGTTGATGCTGATTATGCAGGTGATCTTGATAAAAATAAATCTACTACAAGATATGTGTTTACACGAGCTAAAGGCTCTGTGAGCTGGGTTTCAAAACTACAGTCAATTGAGGTTACGTCAGCAACAGAAGTAAAATATGTAGCAGCTACATAAGCTAGTAAAGAAGCAGTGTTGTTGAAGATGTTGTTGGAAGAACCTAGGAATAAACATGAGAATATTAATTTGTATTGTGACAGTCAGAGTGCTTTGCATCTTGCAAAGAATCCAACATTTCATTCAAAGACAAAACACATCTGAGTTCAATATCACTTTGTTCGCGAGAAAGTGAAAGAAGGACCGGTGGACATGCAGAAAATTCATATAATAGATAATCTGACAGCTTTTGTAACAAAAGCAATCAATGGTGATAAGTTTATGTGGTGTCGATTCTCGTGTGGCCTGTCAGCGACGTAAGCAATATGAAGCGGCAAGGTAGAAAGAATAGTGTGAAGATCTGATGGACTCTCAATCAAATCTTCAACTGAGAGAATTGTTAAACTTGGTAGGCAAGTTAGGACCGAATTTTGGTGCCTAACATGTCTAATATGCCGAAATAATAGTTGGCCTTATTTTGGCATGTATATTTATTACTATTCCCTTAGTCCTATTTAAATGCGAACTTACTCTAATTTGGTCGATTTTCACAATACTTATCACTTGGAGGACAAGATGGATCTCGATTAGGAGGGGGATGATAGGGAGGGAATCAAACATGACCTTCCAGACTTGCAAAGGCCCAGTGAGAAAGACAAATATGATATCGGAAAGAAGAATAAAACAGAGATGGCTAGACGTCCAACAAGGAATACTAAACGACCCAAAGGCTGGGAAGATTTCATCATTTGAAGTGAAGACACCTTCCACAGCATTCTGTGATTCCAAGTTGTTATTCCTTTCCTAATTTTGTTATAATTTTTTTTGTTATTCTTCTATTTCTGCATTTTACGAAATATTGTAACAACATTGAATGTAGTTGACTATTTGTATGAGATGAATTTCAAAAAGAAACAAGGAGAAAATTTTCAATTTCTCTCTTTATCTTCACTTCTTTGGGAGGCTTCCTGACTTGAATTCAGGAAATTATCTTTCAAGTATGATAATGGCCCCAAATATTTAGGTAGAAAATAATCTCACCACATTGTCTGCTAATTAATAGGGACACATGACTTCACTTGGTATGTGAAACCATGTGCAAGGTAACGTGAGGAATTTCATTTTGGTCACTACAGGTCAATCTCATATTTCTAGGGTGCTCATGTGTCAAAGTCGTATTGGCTTAAACATACCAACTCTACATAGTAATTTGGAGGAAGTTACAAACAAAGTACTTACCGCTTTAAATGTCGATGCCCCCACATCCTGCCGATCATCCGAATGAAAGAAGTTGGATAGGGAGAAAAATAATCCAATGGCATAGCAATAGCATAGAACTACGGAGACAGCAAATTGTCAGTAATATCAGCACCCAAGCTTGAAGTCTGTGCATGGCAAAGACATAAAACATGGGATTTATTTTAACAAAGGATAGCCGATAGCAGTCTCCCTGCTGTTAAGTTACAGACTTACAGTGACTTTGGCTGGTGCTGGTTCATTCATTGGCTTATGACTCGGTGCTCTGCTTGCAAATTAACCTGCAGCGACCTGCTACCTAGCAACTGTATTTGTTATAAATGCTGATTGGCATGATAATTGGGATTTACTTGTGAGCGTAGCGTACGCAAGAAAAATAACTAATCTTCATTCCCATTAACACTTTTAGGATCGTAATTAATATTAATAAACAAAAGAATATCAATAAGTGTCAGTTTGGGCCGAGGGAAAAATCCAAATATGCCCCGATTTCTCAAATTTTTGGTTCAAGTTGCAAGGCCACCAGATCTTCAACTGCACTGACTAGGGAAGATTTGCTGTCGGCATGCTCTTGCCTTTTTCCCCAACTTACTACCAAAGGGATTGTGCCTTTTCATGACAAGCTTATCTTAAAATAATCCACCAAAAAGGAGGAGATGGGTCCAATCCAATATCTTGCGAACCCTATACGAAACGAGCGGGACGAGTCGTTTTGTCTGTTCCTTGTTTGAATTTCAAATATCGAACCAACTGGGCACGTTGGTCCACGAAACCACACACCCACAAATACCCTCCACGTTTACCCACTAAACCCACCATTTCAGAAAATTTTCCTTTTCTCTTCACACTTCATTAACATCGATCTTTCAGTTTAGTTTTTGCGTAATTCCTTCTTCTTGTTTGGTTTTTTTCCTCCACGGATCTAAAAATGATGCTCCTTTGGTGATTTGTCACTGAGCTCTGCAACCTTTTATTTGAAGGATAATAGAGTTGAATTCGTTCCTTGTTCAGCTTTCATGGGTGCATCAGGAAAATGGGTGAAATCCCTCATAGGTCTCAAGAAGTCAGACAAGGAAGACAATGTAAGCAGGCATCGACACTCCTCGAAAAGTTCTATTCTTTTGGTTCTTTGTTTCTGAATGACATGAGACTTCTTTCACTCTGGACATGTTAACAATGCACTTGTTGGTTTTCAGGCTGGACTTAAGAGCAAGAAGTGGAAGCTATGGAGGAGTTCCTCAGGGGACTTGGGATCTTCATGGAAGAGTTTTAAAGGGAACCGCAGAGCGGCATCGGAAGTTTCAGGATCCTCGCCAAGGACTGACACTTTTACTGCTGCAATGGCCACAGTGGTTCGAGCCCTTCCCAAGGATTTCAGAGTCGTGAGGCGAGAATGGGCGGCTATCCGCATTCAGACTGCTTTTCGTGGATTCTTGGTAACTGGGCTTCTCTTTGTTTCCAGAGTTTTTCGTAGTTTTGATCTGGTTTCTGGTTGTGAACAAATATAGTCATCCTCTTTCTCAAACATACGGTGAGGAGAAATCGACTTGTCAGAATAGATACTAGATCTTGTGGCCAGAAAGTAGGCAGGTTTCTTGAAGATTTCTTTTCATATTGGTAAGCGCATACACTTCTGTGCTGAGTCCTCAAAATCTGATCTTTTGTTGGCATATTTTGTTCTTGAAATTGTACGCAGGCAAGAAGGGCTTTGAGGGCCTTGAAAGGAGTGGTAAGGTTACAAGCTCTAGTCCGAGGCCGACAAGTGAGGAAACAGGCTGCGGTAACACTCAGGTGCATGCAAGCTCTTGTTCGAGTTCAAGCTCGAGTAAGGGCACGTCGTGTGCGCATGTCTGTAGAGGGGCAGGCTGTGCAGAAAATGCTGGACGAACGCCGTAGCAAAGCAGAACTCTTGAGAGAAGCTGAGGTATGCAGAGGGATTGTCGACCAATTACACTTGGGATTGAATTTTTAACAGTTGTATTGAAGTTCCATGCTTCCATTTTTGTTCAATCTTCTGTCTTGTTAACTTTTAGGAAGGATGGTGCGATAGCAAGGGAACATTAGAAGATGTCAAGACAAAGCTACTACTGAAACAAGAAGGTGCTTTTAGAAGAGAGAGAGCAATTGCATACTCCCTCGCTCAGAAGGTATGAAGTTCACAGTTAAGCATGGCTTCTGAAACGGCATTTTTACCATAATCAAATCTGTTTACGAGCTCTTTCGTTATCTCAGCAATGGAGAGCAAGCCCAAGTTCACATACTAGATCCAGTGGCTCAGTAATGACCCTTAAGAATCAGGAATTTGATAAGAATAGCTGGGGGTGGAGTTGGTTAGAGCGATGGATGGCAGCCAAGCCGTGGGAAACCAGGTTGATTGAAGAATCCAACGCTGGCTTCTCAGAGAGAACACCTCCCATGTCTTGCAAAGACTCACTTGTGAGTGCTCATTCTAGATCTAATGAACAAAGCTTGGTGAAAGTTAGAAAGAACAACGTTAGCACCAGGATTTCTGCAAAGCCTCCAATGGCCCAAGTTACTCGCTCATCTTCAAGCCCCAGTTCTGAATTTCGATACGATGAGAGCTCACCTTCCTCCTCAATTTGCACTTCTGCGACACCAATTTCTGGAAACACGGGCTTAGCCTCAGACAGAACAGATGGAAGTGGTAGTAGCAGACCAAACTATATGAACCTCACAGAGTCAATCAAGGCCAAACAGAAACTGTCCAGCACTTTATCTCATAGAATTCAGAGACAGTCTATGGACGAGCTCCAATTTTTAAAGAAGTCAGGGGCATTATCTAATGGTGATTCAAAAAGCAGTGCTGGGTCCGATCCTTCCATGAAGCCACTATATGGGCAAACAAGATTGGATAAGAAGTCTAAGCAGCAACTTAGAGGAACGGAGGATGTCATTTATGATTAGATTGCTGAATTAATGTGTTATGAAAGTTCAACAGCTTGTTGTTCTCTGCCACTGAAGACTTGTACTAATTTGAAGGGATAGCTGTTAATCCATTTTGTGAAAGATGATTGTGCACGTTATCTTTTCCTACTTATAGCGCTGTTAATGAGGTTGCTGATTTGATGAGACTTCAAAGAATTAAAGGGTGTTAGAATGGGGTAGCTTCACGTTCTTACGAGTTGTACAATGACTACTAGGTCATTAAGAGGAAAATCAGGGGTCAACACTACAGTGCCCTTAGGTTTGGTAGGACGTAATTTGCTTGCTCAAACTACGGAATACTCGTCGATGGCGTTGTCATTTATTTGATGCGTGGAAGAGCACGAAATATTTAACCATTTATTCAGATTATCATGTACGGACCTAATTTTTTCCCCCTTTTTTAGGTAAGTTATAGACAATTTCAATACTTGTACAGGAGAAAAGATAGAAACAGGAACGATGTGAAAGAACATTCCTGAGGCAAAAGTACAGACAAGTTCAATACTTGTAATGCGAATTGGAACCGTATGAAATCCAATTCGCATTACAAGCAATATAGCACTCAGAGCTAGATTGAGTGGCAACTAATGAAACGGATACCGTTCCGTTCCGGCAATATAGCACTCAGAGCTAGATTGATTGGCAACCAATGAAACGGATACCGTTCCGTTCCGGCCGGAACGGTCCCCAAAATACCGGATATTGATTCCGGTTGGTACTGGCCGGTTTCGGTCGGTACCGTCAATACCGATATTTGGGGGACCGTTTTGCAAAAAAAAAAGGTTGAGGGACAAAATTGCAAATAAAAAAAATAAAACCTAAAACTATCT
Organism: Erythroxylum brevipes; assembly: GCA_027479065.1. NCBI lineage: Eukaryota > Viridiplantae > Streptophyta > Magnoliopsida > Malpighiales > Erythroxylaceae > Erythroxylum > Erythroxylum brevipes. The sequence goes on from JANIHY010000008.1 coordinate 61,399,782, forward strand.
ACCCGCACGCCCCCCCACCTTCGACCTTCTCTTCTTCTTCGGTTTCTCTCCTCCGGTCCCTCTCGTCGCCGCTGGCCCGTTGCTCCTCCCTATCGTCTTCGTTGATCCTCCGTCGTCGGATCTGGTGTCGCCATCGTCAGATCTGTTCGTCCCTCCTCCCTCCTCGGATCTAGTCCTCCCTCGTCGCTTCTCGGATCTACTCCTCCCTCCTCGCCGCTTGTCGCTGCTCCTCCGTCGTTGGATCCGGTGTCGCCGTCGTCGGATCTCCTCGTCCCTCCTCTCTCCTCGGATCTGGTCCACCCTCCTCCCTCCTCGGATATGCTCGTCGCTCCTCGGATCTGCTCGCCGCTCGTCGCCGCTCCTTCCTGCCTTCTCCTCCGTTCTCCTCGTCGTCGACGCACGACACGACCACCGACCGAAGAAAGACCCGACGGCCGACCCTCACCGGAGACCCGATTGTTTTGGGTGTATGTTTTTGACTTTGTGCTTGATTTTTAATGAAAATTTGTTGTTGATTGCTGCTGTGATCCTAGATTCGTAGGTGTTGTTGAGTTGTTGTTGATTTCTGCTGAGATTGAGAATGAGGGAAAAAAAATGGTGGAATTGAATGGAAAATCCAAAAATGGTTGAGGAGGTTGAGTTGTCTGGTTGATTTCGGATGAAGGTTTGAAACTTTGAATTTGATTGGGGAAAAATAAATTGATTTCGGATGAAGGTTTGATTGGGGTAAATCCAAAAATGAAGGTTTGAACATTTAAACCAAATTGAACATTTGACAAATAATTGATTAAATGTTAAATTAATACAGTACAGTTGTATAATATATCAATATGGAGTATTTTGTAATTTTTAAAAAATTTAGGTACTATTTTATAAATTTAAAAAATATCCCGAAACGGTACCCGGTATCGATCGGTACCGGTACAGTTTCGTTCCAGAGCCCAATCCGGTACCGAACCCGGTACGGTATTCATAACATTGGTGGCAACTCTTCTGAGCTCAGGTCTAGAGGAAGCTTTCCTTTTGGAGATCGGTAACATTGGAGTGAAATTTGTGTTGTGAATCACAATGTCTCGTAAGGAAGCATGTTTAAATACTCTAGTTTTGGAGAATAAGAGAGCTAAGTCGGGATTTGAAGCATTTTGCTAGGGAAGCTTCTCTTATCCAATTGATTATGCTCCGTACAAGGATAGGCCCATTGTTCTTGTTTAAAGTTCTTGTTGTTCCTTGCCTACTAAATATTATATATACTATAGCTGAAAATGAACTTTAGTAGGACATTATATCTTTTGTGGCATATAGTCTGTTCCAACCTATTTTTGCCCACACAATGTTGTCGTTTTATATGTAAATAGACATAAAACGATGTTATTTTGGGGCAAGAATAAGTTTAGAACAGAGTAATAGACACAAAGGATCTAAACTTGTAACATCCCGTTATCGATGTGATGGGCATATCGGTAATTTGGATCGGGTTAGGATTGAATGCATGCATATTTTGACTTGCGCATGCATTAT
>JANIHY010000008.1:61471053-61482221 GCA_027479065.1 Erythroxylum brevipes
CCTAGGATCATCTAGAACCAACGCCCATTAACACATAATCAACTAGGTTAACATTAATGATAGGTAAAATCTCCTTTCTCATAACTTAGTTAATTTCTCTTAATTGATTTTCATTATATTTCTGCATTGCTCAAATTTCATTTCTTTTGTGTTATTTTCTGAATTACAACTCTTGCCAATCAATTTCTCGGATTTACGTTTCTTGTGAAACTTTATTTATGTTAATTCAATATTCTTAGCCTTAGATAATATAGAATTAGATTAGTCCCTCCCCCTCCCCCTCCTTGTGAGATCGACACCTCTCATACTATAGTCGTGATCCAGGTGTTTGTGATATTTAAGGGCTTATAAATTTTAAAACTCGAACGACAGGATCACTACCTAACTCCAAAATATTTTTAAAAAATCTACAAGTCTAAAAGTCGTATGTTTATAAGGAATTTTGTTAGCTCTCTAGCCTAAAAACAAAACTTGTAGGCTTAAGATTCTAAAGTTCAAAAGAGGTTTTCATGAATTCCAAAAGCCCAACATAAAGATATAGTAGATTGAAAAACATCAAACTTTTAATTGGGTGCATTGAAGTTTAATGTCTAAAGAGTTAGACTCTACACGTATGTCAAGTTTATTGAAATGTTTTGGAATTTGATATGTTAGGGAACTAGACTCTGTGGGCCTCTCAATTTTAATAAAATGTTTTGACATTTAATAAGGATAGAAAAGTAAACTCTAAAGTGTTAACAAGTTTAGTAAAATATTTTAAAATTTGATAAACTAGAGAGCTTTACTCAACAATCTTGTCAAGTTCTTTAATTTTTTTTAATTTAAAAAAGGCTAGAGAGCTAAACTTTGTAGACTTATCAAGTTCATTAAAATTTATCCTTCAAAATTTGTCAAGGTAAAGAGCTAAATTCTATAGACCTATCAAGTTCACTTGAATTTGATTAAAGCAAAAGAGCTAAACTACATACACTACTAAGGTTAGTTAAATCTATTTAGAAATTACATATTGTAAAATTAAAGCATAACTAAACACATTGAGATAGAAAAAATAGAATAGGCTAAGCAAGCTCAAATCATTCATACATTTTTAGACCCTTTCATATAGGGGGAGAAACACACAGAGAGAAAATAAACAAAGACCTGGAAAGAGAAGGGTTCCTCTAGAAGCATAAAAGTTGTCATCTTTAGGCTTGGGAGAATCCGTACCTATAAGACCAATGAATTTAACATCATCACCAGTACTGGAAAACTCATCATTAGTTCATGCTTAATAGAAGTGTCAATAATTTCTAAATCTATAAAGGAAAAGTTTAGGTACCTCTTCTATTAAGCCTTCATAAATGGATCTACAAATGTTGCATTGATGAGGTTATTATAAGCTAAGTAAACCTACCATAACAAGAAATTACCTAGAGAACATATAAACCAATTAAATATTTATGTCATCTAACATCTACGTATTATTTGGTGTTACCATCTACAAACTATCTTAAACCTACTCCTATTCTTATTAAATACAATGCCCATCTTCTTCAAGTGGAAGCTGTCGAATAAATACTCATCCTACCTAATATTCATAAAGAGGATAGGGGGAGCCACATCATTCTTCACTTAAGAATGCTAAGAGACAATGGTGGAAGCAACAAGAAGAGTTAGATCGATCACAGTGACCTCATCATTATAAGTCACGTTTTGTTTCTTCTTCTCTTTAGAAGATGAAGTAGACGACCTTTCTCTTTGGTTGACTTTTTCTTTACAGTCATCTTATTTATATTTATGACTATCACAAAAACAACATAATTGTCAATATGCTATTTAAAAATCTAGGTTAAATAAAGAACAAAGAGAGGACCTATAGGAATGCTCTTCTCCACAAGAGTCCTTTATCTAGATCAAGGTTGTGTTTACAAAAGAGAATCTTTTGAAGTAGAAGATTAGGTTGGATTAATAAGGATTGTGTTGTCTCTATCCCAATTAAGAGAATATATTAGTTAAAAGCATCCAAATGACTTTTCAACTCCAAAAGCTTATCTTGTTCGATAGAAAGATAAATTTCTTCTTCTAGTCGTGCAACCTTTAAGAATTGTTAACAATTGAGACCCACCCGCAAATGTAGTTAGTTAGGACTTGCACTTACAGCATCAAGGATCTAAAAGGTTACAGTGTGGATAGGGAAGCAAAACCCACATCTTGTTAGGTGTAGGATAGAAATTACACTCATCATCCTTTGGATAATTAGGTGAGATCTCCTCAATGATATAGAACTTTTCACTCATCTTTTTGAACTCAACCTTCCGTAGCTTATTGATTCACACTTCAAAATTATAATAATAGTACCTAGTTACGAAGTCTAATAAAGAATTTTGAAGATGAAGTCTCTTCTCTGATTTGGCTAAGCTAGGCTTGTGTGGTACTTTAAAAGGAGGCCAAGTTGTTACAAGAGAAGGTGGTATGGTGTTGACAGGTCTAAAGGATACAAGATTGTTATTTCTAAGGTTGGAGTAAGTTGATCCTACATTGATATACTTACTAGAGCTAACCTTACTCCTTTAACTAGTCCTAATTGACATCAATGTTACTCTCCATATTGGAAAGAGAAAAGGAACGGGATATAGTCTTACCTTACGATATTGTAACAAACTTGTTAAAGCATTTTAATGGAACTTTCACACAAAAACAAGCTCAACTTGAAGTGAGCTATCTTCCACTTCTTATGCCTTATATAGAGGGATGGATGGTCAAGATTGAATTACATCAATAGTAATCATTAAATAATGATTCATCACCTTATAGGTAGTAGAAATGTCTATGTATTATGAGGAACAACTAGATCCTATAGAGAATATTAAAAGAATATTTTAAGGAACGATGCTTGTCTAATTCCCAACTTGTTCTACACAGACCTAGCAAGATGTTTATATCAATCTTCTAGATTGATTATTGTTTGATTATTAGCACATATATGAAAAACTTACGTTACAAATTTTGTATTATCTAAAGGTGCCTTTAGTTAGCTTGAAAAGGCTACCTTGTAAATAATTATGCTCTAACAAGGCTACATATTAAGAGTGTCATTTCTAATATAGGTCTCGAAAAAAATTAAAACATAAATGAAACTTCCTTAATTAGTGTATGGATAGAACTTGAATTATTTAGCATAATATCTTCTTTCTTCAAGCACGCGAGCTTTAGGCCTACGTTTGAGCCCTAGTGATTTGAAGAGAACAACATCAATCAACATCAACATATAAAGTTCTAATCAAATGACTTGGCTGTTGAATGTCTTTGATTAATTGTCTTTGTAGGCTTGTAGACTTGAAATCAATATAATATACAATAAACCTCATAAGTTAATATAAAATAAATTTCATTATTTCTTATATGTTTTTAATTCTTACATTTATTTTAGAAATTCAATTATCTTAGTTTGTTTCACATTCAATTATATTTAATTAGTTTGATATCTTAGGTTTTAATAAATTAATAAAATTTTAAAAAGATTTTAGATTATGTGGGAACATATCTTATCATGGAAGTGCCAGGAAAAAGAATATTAGATTCTCTTTATTCATTGATGTAGTTACTCTAATTATAACTAACGTCAATTATTTTATACAATAACGTCATGTTCTGTTAAGACTTCCAGGAACCATATAATTAATTTCGTTGCATCCGTAGATCTTAGAAAATTTCATTTGATTATTCGACTAGTGATTTCATATATGGTATCAACTGATATATTTGAAAGCATGTATGTCAAACTTAGGTTGAACTTTCAAATTTGAACCTATAGTTTTTAGTTACATCTTATGTGAGTAAAACTTAAATTCATGTCTTGAGCATAAGCTATAAATGTGGCAGTAATCTTAAATTAAGTGAAAGGCGTTCAGAATTTCAAAGCGTTTAGAAAAGAACAAGTGTTAGCTTGGGCACCCAATGCATTTACGAGGCTGTACTATTCAAAGCAGGCAAGGATTGGGCGTTCAGCAAAGGGAAATCGTCAGATGTACATATCTGCATTGGGTGCAACTCAGCTTTTTAGGTCCTGTATAGGATAGGGACAAAGTTAGATCACATATAAAAGCAATGCTGGCAAGAGGCAGCATGTAATGAAAATCTTACACAACAAAGATATAAACATATATATGTGAGTAGTAAAATAATAAGGTTAATTACCTAATTTTATGAAATATTTATTTTTGACAAAAATAAATATCTTTTAAAAAATGAACATATCTTTAAAATCAAATTAAGCATATTTTGATATTTTCTGAATTTGGATCGGATTAAAAATAAATAAAAGAGAATACTTGGAATCTAATAAAGCGGAAGATTGTATACTTGGGCATGAAAAAGCAAAAGAATATATGATGAATGTGCAAAAAGAAAAAGAAAACATCTATGATGGGAAGTGACGCTCGACTTTTACTTAACAGCCAATTTTGATCCAGTGAGTTTTTCCTTCAGTCTTGTGTGTGCTTTACATGTTGATCACAAACAAAAACTAATATTGAGGGAAGGGATGAAGTGAATGAAGTGGGGCGTTCTAAAAGATGATCATCGATCACACCACAAGATATGGCAGACACCATATCTACCACCATCAACGGACGCACACTCTCCAGAATTATGGTGGTGGGGACCACAGCACACAAACCCTACAATTCCCAAAATCACTATCACAGGCACATCAAAGAACCACGTGGAGTGGGTACATTGGGCGGAAGTTTGCTGGGCCCACTCTAATTGATTTCTCCACGTCCCAAGGAAAGCAAGAGACCGAAGCCACGTGTTCTCTTTCGGAACGTCACGATGACGATGAAAGTGCAATTTTATTCAGATGATTAAGTCATGCGGGCAGGGAACAGGGTCCACCTCCACCCACGATAACTATGTTTCTCTGTCCAAGTCAGATGACTTCTTTCCTTTTCCATTTTGTTTTTGTTTTTATTTGAAATTAAATTCTCTTTTCTCTTTTTAATTTTAGTTGGTTATGCTATTTGATCATATTAGTGCACTTAATACTGTAATCATTTATTGCATGCATATATAGACATATTTGTGGTTGTTTATTTTGATTATACTTAAGTAGTTTTGGCACTAGTGTACATTATTTAATATGTTAGATAATTTCAAGTCATTTTCAAAGAAAAAAGAATTTTAGATTTTACGGACTGAGTCGAGAGAATAAAAAATTCATGATTTCATTAGAAAACTTGATTTATTATTTCTATAATTTTTTCTTTGTTCATTAATTCAACGCAGATGGGTAACTAAATAATTTGATTTCTAAATAAAAAGAACACTAATAGTTATTTTGTTATGGGTTAATATTAGTTTTTTAAGGAAGAGCTATGTACTTGAGAAATATCTTTGTTGTATATATTATTAACCAATAACACTAGCAATTAAATTAAATTTGAATTTACATGCATCAATTTGAAAATTCGCTAAGGCATTAATACTAAACATTACATATATTTAGTGTTAAAAAAATATTTTATAAATTTCATATAACTTAATGCGTTCTTAGAAGTTATCGAAGAGATATTGGTTAATCTTTTGGAGAATTGGTGGTTAAAGCTCAAGAGAGTGCAATTCATTGAATCAAAAATACTTTATGTCCACGCTATAAAATCTTTTGAAATAATTGAATCATAAATATAAAGATGATAGTAGGAGGAACTCTTGTCTAGATGTTTTAGTATAATAGTGCATCCTAGTCAATTTATCTTTCTAAGGAACTAATCCTTTTTGTTTCTTACCAATTAAAAACCATTATAAGGCAACAAATATTTTATGAAAGACCAATCTGATTTGAGAGAATTCCTTCCCACTATTTTTTAAAACTCCTTTTGCTTTTAATCCTTCTTGAATTCCTTTTTAGTGTTTTCCTTGATAATTTAACCTTTTTTTTCTTTATTTAGCTAAAATTCTATAAGAATTTTGGGTTTGTCGTAAAGTATATCCCATATTGAGTTTAGATTTAGTCCTTTTAAAAGCTTATGAGAGAAGAAAAAGTAGGAAAAGATGACATCAAGATTCCACCTTGATAAAAGCCAAGATTGAGTGAAACACAAAGGAAGGGTTGTGCAGATCTTTATTAGTTAATTTATTTTAGGCTTTCAATCTATCATCTTCTAAGGGTGCTTCTATACCTCAAAACAAGGCCCGTTCTTTATTTTATAAGAGTTACAAGTAGACTTTGAGAAGATGATTGTAATGCACAAAGATATAAAGAATGCTTTTGAACTGATTGTAATGTACAAAGGGGACAAGTACCATAAATTTCCAACAATGAAAGAAAGGACAAGAATAATCGAATATCTCTAATTGAATGAAAGAGAGGACAAGAATAATCGAATATCTCTAATTGAAGTGATAAGAAATTGGAATGATAAGTGGAGTAAGAAAGATGTTGGTTTGACGTCTAGAATTGATGTAGTCTATTTAAATCAAAGAGACTAATTATGAATGCAAGAGATCCTTGAAGGGTGTATAAAGGCCAAGATAGTGGTAAAATAGAATATATACGGCGATATACCCTACATACAAATTTATAGAGAATTAGATTAATATTATTTCTTTCCAAGGTAAGAAATATGAAGAAATATCTAAAGTAGGAAAAGAAGATAAGACCAATATTTGATTTCCATCACTATTCTGAGGATAAGAAGATAAAGTTGGAAGTGATTATATTAATTGATTATGTAGTTGCTTAGTGAGATCAATTGGAAACATATAAGAGGAGGAATGTAAAGAGATCCACAAAATCATGGGATAAGATGAATGCTCTTATAGGGAAGAGATTTGTAACAAATCACTACTATATGGACTTATATTAAAATCTATTGTTGTGTTGTTTCTACATTAATGCTTTCTCTATCTAAAAATATCTTAATCGATTTCTTTTAGTATTATCCAATGGCTTCCATAATTATAAATCAAAACGTCAAAGGTGAGAATAAACAATAGAGACATGTTCATTGGCAAATCGAGCTATGGTGAACTTAAATTAGCATAACTTCTACCTTCCATCCAATGCCTGTAATAATAATGAAACCATTAATTTGTTTGGGTAAATTTTTCAAGATTAATAGCCCATTAACTGTGTCAAGTTTACCTTGTCTATTTTAATTTTGTTGCACTTATTTTATTTTCCTTTTTTCATTAGTAGTTTGTTTTAGTCAAGTTTTAATTATGTTTAGTCTTTTGTAGGAATTGTTTTTTTTTTCAATTTAGGAAAGTTTTATGTTATCAATAAATAATAGTAACAACTTATGTAGATATTTTAGAAAATGTTAGATTATGATTCAAACCTATGGCTAAGGTTTTTACTATTACAATAATTTGAGCTAGATAAAGCCTAAAAACACTAATTAAATTGGGTTAGGTTTAAGTTTGAATAAAAGTAAAATTAATTAAAGTTTTGAATATGGACTTAAATTATACTTTTCTTTAACATTTGGCTAAACTAATTTGACTTCAAATTATTAACTAACCTATTGACCTATGGTATTAACTAACCTATTGACCTATGGCCGGCTTTGGACCTAATTTAGATATTTCTAAAAATCTTTATTTTTCTCTTTTTATTAAGTATTCATAAAATACAACATATCAATTTTATTCATTAATGTATTTTTAAAGATTTTAGTTATGAAGTTGTATACTATGCATGTACGTATTAAGCACAAAACATCATCTAAAGAAACATTATCATACGAGTTTATGGTTAACTAAACTAAAGATCAAACAAGGTTTTATTTACTTTTTGAAATAGTGATCCTAAGTCTAAACTAAAAAAAACATACAATCCAAGTCACTTATTACACACATTTCACCAAATTGGTTTAAGCTCTCATAAACCTTCTTCTTGAATTATGAATGATGTTTGTCCTTTAGATTTTACTTAGATCCAAATTGTGTTTCTTTTAACATCCCCTTTTTATTAGTTGGGCTTTAAAGAGATGCATGGATGTAAGCCCCTTCCTTAACCATCCAAGTTATAGAAAGAAGAATGTACCCATATATAAGTGTGTGCAACCTTTCTCTTTTAGTCTTGTAACATTATGTTGTGTGAGCTAAAGATGTGAATTGTTCACTGCTATGGAATCATTAGCACTAGCTAATCTATAAACCTATAAAGACAAGATTGAGATTCCCAAAATGAAGAAAGGGTAGCATTTAGGAAATTATACATAAATAAAAGGAAAAAAAGAGGATGGTAGATGTAAAGAAGAAATATGATAGTTTTAATCTTAATAACAAAATGTTAGAAAGGTGAAGGTTAGAGTGTGTTAGAATCTTAATAACAAAATGTTAAAAAGATGATGGATAGTGTGTGTGTGTGTGTGTTCATGCACGCGAGTGCGTATGTGCGTATGTGCATATGTGCTTGTCTTATCTAAGCTTACCCTTTAAGCCTTTAATTCTTTACAACCTTTGCATTTTCATTTTTCTATTTTCCTTAATATTTCTTTCCTTCTCCTTTCTTCTCCTCACATTCCCTTCTTATTTGTACACATATCTACTACTCCAAAATATACATTATTTCCCTACTTTAGAGATTTGAGCTTTTGGAAGCCTAATTTCCTTTTCTCTTTTTCCTTTTCTCTATGTTTGTCTACCTTATTTCTTTATTGCCTACCTCTCCTTTTACGATAGGTTCTTTAGCCCTTACTTCATTTTCCTTTTCATCCAAATGTTTACCCTAAATCTTTACTTGATAACTTCATTATTTCTTTGCGTACTACTCCCAGTTATTATGTTTAGTATCTTATTTTTTAATAGCTCTAAATTCTAACTTTGCTAGTAGAAGTCCTTGCCCTCCCTTCTTTCTCCTCTTAGTTTCCCTCCAATTATGCCTAACTAGCTCCCTTTCATTTATTTGACTCTTTTGTTTTTCTTGACCTATAAAGCACCTTATCCTCTTACCTTTGCTAATCTAAACCTTAACCTTTATAATAAATCTTAGAATATTGTATTAGTGATGTTGGTTTCCACAACATCTACTCACTAAATTTCATACCTTCACAAGTTAAAATGTTGAATTTATAATCTCCCAATTTTTAAATTGTCGATAAAGGAGCCTTCATGCTTAAAAACTACTTCTAGATATCTTGCTAGAATGAAACTAATAGTATTTGGAATTAATTTAGTCTCTAAGATGTTCTTATTAATGACAACAATGTACTTTTGTTAAACTTCAAATCTAATGAAGGTTTAAATTCTATTTTAGAATTGGTTCATGAAACAATAATGAGAGGTTCTCTTCTTAAAAAATTGAAAGTTGGTTTCATTCTAGTAAACAATTGCCTCTGCCCTAATTTGGACAAATTTCCACAATATGTTTTTAGAATATTAGAATATGATGGACTAAACCATATTGCTATCTAAATGGGTAAATATTTTTACTTAGATGAGATAATGGCTAAAATGAAAAGAATTAACTATAAAAATGTTTTTGTTGGTTAACTCAAATACTAGTCTCCATTACATATGCCTTCTTATTGCTTATAATAAGGATAATAGCAAATCTATGATTTCAACTGAAATTGCATACTTTTAGATGCTAATTGGGCCTAAGACATTATTTTATTTTATTTGGAAGCTAACTAGTAAGGTTTCTTAAAGTAGGAATCTTACAAAAGTAACCTCCTTTCCTCAAAGATTAAAGAATCTTCCAATGTCCCTTCTCAGAATTTGATTATAGCTCCATCTTCTCCCAATATCAACATAACTTTAGAGCCTTCAACCTAAAATAGATCTAGCATAATCGTCTTCCACCTCAAATTTACTTTCCTAAGTCGTCTTCACCTACTAGTGTTCACCTTAGCTCCTCTATCTCTCTAAAATTAGGTAACCTTAAATAATTGTAAAGCTTTTAACATCCTGGAATTTTTTTAATTCAATGCTCAAGCTTTTAAAAATTTCAACCAAGTGACCAAACTTTTATAAACTTAAAAACTCATTATTAAAACCTTAATTCTATTAGCAATATGTTGATTTGGCTAATGAAATCTTTGTTATCCATGACATTTAGGTCTCCATTTTAAAAATAATGGCCAAATAAGCATACCCATAACCTAATCTGAATGACCTATAACCATAACCAATAACCCAAATACCAAATACTGATATACCCATTTCCTATTTACTAATTTTAGCTCTTTTCTCTTCTAGTACTTTCCATTCTCAAATTTCTTCCTTTCTAGTTTGAAATCTTTACCATCTTTTGAGAGGAGCTCCTGCTACATCATAAACTTCTCTAACTATCATTTTAGCTCTACTTATAAACATACATTGATTATCTTCAATTAATTGGTTTTTTCAAACTTTCATTTTTTTTCACCAATTTGCATCTCTTAGGCAATTTCATCATTTATCTTCTCACATTCATATTTTATAATTTGCAAGCTCTCATTATTAGCAAGTAATTGTGTCCTCTGAAGATCCATTTTTTCCTTTAGATTTCAAAGATTTCTCCCTCTCCCATATACTTTGCAACCTAGAATCGATGTCCTTCTTCTTCTCCTTCACTCTCTTTGACTTCCTCTAATTTTTCTTCCCTATGTAGGACTTTGGCTTCGCACTACTTCATTACTTCTGCCTTGCTTTTTGGTTCTTCATTGAGGTGCTTCTTTTTACCTTCTAATTATAACTCAAATTCCTTAGTTTTAGCCTCCAGAAGAGGTATTTCAAAATTATAACTCAAATTCTAATGTAATGGAGATGAAACGTTAAATAGGGTATTTTGAAATTAAATAGGAAATGAGTATTTGAGTAATAGGTATTTGGGTATTTGAGTTAATAGGTATGCTTATGGGTTGTTCATATTAGGTTATAGGTATGTTTAGTTTGCAATCTTTTTTTTCCACATAGACACCTGCATGTTATAGACAACAAAGATTTTTTTTTATCAAAATTGGTAATTTACTAATGGAGTTAACATTTTGAATTGAGTTGTTAAGGTCATAAAAGGTTAGCTATTTAATTGAAAATTTTAAAATTTTGAGCACTAAATTGAAAAAGTCCCAAAAGTTTGTGCATTTTAGAATTTGTTATCCTTTAATCCTATTAATTGTAGGTTATATTTTAATATTGAGTATTGTTTTAGTGATTATGATAATAACCTTGAAACTAAGTCTAGTTTCAAATATGTTGAA
>JANIHY010000008.1:61483046-61493071 GCA_027479065.1 Erythroxylum brevipes
TAAAAATACTATCCAAAAAACTTAGTTTATTCCCTTCTACAAACATCTTATGTCTATCAAAGTAAGGCATAAAAGATTATGTGATAAGAGATCTAAAACTCCTAAGTTCTCTTAAATAAATAATATTATTACCTTTATAAGCTTAGCCAAATCTGACCTCCATATAATTCAACCAAACCTCATCTTAAATCCTACTAAAGAGGTTAAAAAACGATATTTTTAGGAATACCTTAAAGCCCTTGCTTACTATGAATCTATGATAAACACTCTTCAAGGATCAAGTGTCTTAAATAACAAGACAACAATTCCATATTCTTTTACAATTCTATTCTCTCCAATAGGAATATAACCAAAGTTGTGTCCTTTATAAATGAATCTATATTTATCATCTTTGATGCTAACACTGTCAATTCCATCAATGTTTTCATTGTCAGTTCCTTTAGTAAAGACAAAATCTCTCCTTCTAACCTTTTCCCTTCTGTAATCTCAAAATCTATTATCTCTCTTCACATTGTTCTAACCTTTTGTAAAACCTTCATCGACCAAGAATTAAATTTATATTTTTTAGTTTTGATTCCCTTCAAAGCCCTCAGTTCCATTGGTCTTGGTACTCTCTTTTTCAAGAAGTCTTTGCCAATTGTAGGTTCTAATCTCACTCTAACAATTACAAATCTTTTCATTTGTGAAAACAACTTAAAGAGACTATTTTAGTTTTATTGCTCTCATCCCTAAAATCCAAAACCCTCTATTGTTTTAGATTTTCACTTTATCTCCTATTATAACATGATCTACAAGCCTATCTTTATGTCTTTGGCTAGCAAATTTAAAAGTACACTTTTGCATATTATCAACCATAACTAAACAATTTTCAGCAATGTTGGCCCCAAAAAATTTTTCTTTAATTAATCATGATTTAAATGAATTATGAGGTTATGATATGTGAATTTTTGGGAGTTATTTTTTTAGGTCTATGTTAGTAAAATTTATTGCATGGTTTAGTTAAATTAAAGTAGTAAGAATGCATAAAAGGGTGTTTTGTATAGCTTACTTAAGTTTAAAAACCATAAAGCATTAAAAGAAGGGCAAGGAGGACTTTTCTCAATTATTAAGGATAAAATGGGAAAAAAGAAGTATTGTCTTCTTCCTAAAGAAGGGAAAAACGAAAATAGGAGAGAAAGAGGTGAAATAACAACGGTTTCATCTTTTCTAAGCTTTCTAGAGAGATTTTGAGGTTGTGCAAGAAGAAAAAAGGTAGGGGAAGATAAGAGCTTTCTTTTGAACCAATAATATCTTTATTGGGTGAAGATCCAAGGTAAGGTCTTACTTAATCTTTAGAGTTTGGAAGGGTTTTGGTTCATAAAGCTTAGGAAATGCATGGATTTAAGTTTTCTATAAACAATTTTTGGAAATGTACTTGTGGGTTTTCAATTTCGCAACCCATTTGAACTTGAAATTTTTGCCTATAAAAAGAGAATCAAGAAAGACAAGAGGAGAGGCACACTTGAGCAAGTTATAAGCAAGGAATTCAAGGTGGGTTACATTTTTATAATTGAATAATAAGTCATTATTGTTTCTTTCAAGAAATGGAAATAAATATTTTCAACTACTTTTAAATGTGCATTCATGGTTCTTTAAATGCTTTGAGAAAGTGTTACATGTTATGTATATGAATTTTGTGGATGAATTATGAAATAAAAATGGAAATGATTTTGAAAAGACATCAAGTCTATAAAATTATGTTTCGAAAATGGGTCATTTTGGGCAACAAGTTTTTAAGATGTGAAATGCATGATTATATAGATTTGTGGTGGTCCCCTAAGTATATCAAATGCACTGTGACCAAAGACTTCTCCCGCCTTCCTGCTAGTGGCATGAAACTCCTTCATGGACTCTTATAAATTCATGGCTACGCAAAATTATTATGTGGGATTGTGTTAGTACGTTCTGTTTATGACTACACAAGACCCTTATGAAAAATGTATAGTACGTTCTATTTTGGATCTACCCAAATCATTTCGATGTGCTTATATGTTTAAATGTGTTTAATAATGCATGAATTAAGTTGCTTATCAATTGTTGATAAATTGACATTTGGGAAATATATGTGTCTTGATTCAATGTGAGTTTTATTTGCTTACTACCGATTATAAAATTGTTACCTATCAGCTTTAAGCTCACCCTCCATTTTTCATCCCACCTTCAGGTGAAGAGCATGAGAACGAGTAACCAAGGGTCAAGGCATCACTCAGATTATGCACACTTTTTTAATTTAAGCTAGTTTTGTAAAACAAGGCTTTAGTTACATTTTGAGCAAATTATTGCTCATGCATCTTTTTGTATTTGGGATTTTAAGATATTGATGTATGGTGGCTTGAAATGCCTATCAAAGCCTTGTAAAATCTCTTATATTTTGATGTTAATGAAGTTTGATTGTGTTTTGCTGATGACTTTTCCAAATTGTTTATTTTCACTTTCAAATTTCCATAAGGGTGAGAATTTGTGTTCTAGCTTCTGGGGAAAAAATTGTATAATTTAGGCTAAATTAGCTAAAGTTGTCTTCTAGAAAGTGGTAGCTTATCTTTCTTGCTTTCCAACGGTATATAGTAAGAAAATTTTGGACATTGGAGTCGAAACTTATGATCTTTATAAGTGGAGATACTTTAGAGAGTGTAGTTAGTGATTCAAAACTTTTGGTGATGTGAGGAAGACCCTGTAGAAACCCTATCGTCTGGTGCACTGTAGACTGAAACCTTCCTTCTTATCCACTATAGACTGAATCGTCTTACCCTATCGTCTGGTCCAACTTTGACCCTCTAGATGATATAATCTATCTTCAAAGTCTTCATGAAGTTGTAGATTTAGAAATCCTTTTTGAAACCATCAAAGGATGACCTTAATTTGACATCTATAGAGAGAGTTATGCCAATTTTCCCGAATTAGGTTCAATATGATTGAGAACAAAACCTTGTTTGATTTTTTTGGCCATAACTACATCATCCGACCTCCAAATGAGATTATTTTTGTTTCTAAATAAAATCGAGGTATAGATCTACAAATGATATGAATGAATAAAATTTTAATTCAGTCCTTAAGATTTTCAATTTCTAGATGTAAGTTGGGTATAGTGTGTACTGTTTCAGTTTAATAACAGTCTAAAAATGTTTGGGCCCTAACCTTCAGATTTCTGAACCAAATTGAATGATTTTGGTGTCATTAGAAACCTAAGACAATGAAAAACAAACGTTCTAAAGAAGTCAAATTGTAATTCTGGTTGAGGTTTCCCAAAATCTATCCTGAAGTAGGAAAAAAGTGTTTGTTTGATGTTTGACTGGTGTGGGCACACCAACCTTGTGGGATGATAGGTAATGATGGTTTATGGAAATAACCTTATAGGATAATATGCTCACGCTTTATGACTTTGAATGTTGGGCTCCGAAATCAGGGTCCAACAATCAATGGTAGAAGCATTGGTGATAATACTCTTAGAACTCCTTAGAGACTATTATATTGACATGGCCATTTAAGATGCACCATTAAAATTAACCTTTCTCAAGCCTTTAATTCCACCCTTTAGTACCTTAACCTTAAATATTTTGAGGTTTTGGCTATCAAGCTAACTTTGTTAATTTTATATTTGTTTATATTACCTAACCTAACTTTTTCATATTCATCAATACTAAATCATTAGATTTTCCAAAACTGCAAGAGGCCTTAAGTAAGGTGATCGACCATCAGCTTACCTTTTAAACATTTTCATGGAATTCCTTAGCCTTCTAATCTAAAAGAACATCACTCTCAAACCTACTTTCAAGTATCACTAGATATTAACCTCTATAAAAGACACTCGATTAACTTTTTTAATGACATCATTCTCTTTTTCAATGCTAACAACTTTTCTATCCAAATCTTTTAGATGTATTAAACAAACTTGAAGGCCTATTTTGGCTAAAAGTAAGCCTTAAAAATCCAAAATTTTGTCTCAAATTACAATGCCAGTGCCAAATTTTCACTCGTGTATCTATACAAATTGCCTTACAATTAGGTCATCTCTTTGTTAACTAACTTGAAATAACCATTCTCATTTCTAAGCTCACAAACTATGACTCTCATTGATATTGAAATTTAAGAAGAGAATCACTACTTGGATAATAAATTTCTATCATTTTATAGGAGACTTCAACTCGTTATTTTATTTATAAATAACTTAAGCATTTATTGATCCTCTTATTTATTAATTCATGAAAAGGTCACTAATGATATTGAAATGAGATTAAGCAATTTTCTCTTTTCTAGAACCGCTACAACCTCTAATAAAACCAAAATAAGTTCAAAAATTGTTTACATTCCTAAAAATGAAGGAGATTTGGGAGTTAAACCTCCTAAAATTTGAAACAATTCCTTTTAAAAAAGGATTTGGACTTTTCTTTTCTAACAAGAGTCTTTATGAGTTGAATGAGTTCACTATTCATTCTAAAAGAGAAAAGTTTCTAGACTATCTACCCTTTCTTTAACTTATCTTGGACTTGGAGGAAACTCCTCATGGTTAGAACTATTTTCCAAAACCAGTTATTACACAATAATTTGATTTGGAATATATAAACCTTTGGGATGGTCCTTAACATCCTACTGTTTATATATTTAGAGATTTCTTTTCAAAAGTAGTTTATAACTTTGTTTTCCCCTTTATACTATAGGTTCTTCTATCATCTGAACTAAAATTTAAATTTGACTTCCTACTAAATATTGAGAATAAAAATCAAATACCTTCTCACCTTCCAATCATGCTAACAAAGGTTAAGAAGCTTAAGACCCTTAATATAATTCCTACATATAATATTCTACAAGATCACCTTTTACATTTCCTTCATAAAATCTCATGACCACTTCTTTTTCAATCTCTTTTCCACATAAATTTCGTAAATTGTTACTTAAATTTGTAACTTTGGCCAGCCTTTTACTAAGCTTGATAATATTATCTTAACTTTTACACTCCTAACAATCCTTAAATCTTAGGTCTTGCTTTTGGATGAAGAAAGCAAAGTGATCATCAATAAGATACTACCTCTACTTCTTTAGAGGTTTATGAATATTTTTAAAACAATATTAGTGTAAGGTTTCTACAAATAAGAAGTATTAAAAATTCATATTGACAAGGACAATGAAAAGCAAAAGAATGTTAGTTTCTCCGAACTAATGAAGAAAAATAATATTTCATATAACTTGTAAACTCTAAGAATTAGATTCAAGGTTTTTTTTAAACGTTGGTAGTTTATTTTTTTGTCAAAATTTCATACTATGTTGTTTTTCTTGGCAATTGTAGGCAGTTTTTTTCATTTTTTTTCATTTTTAATTTTTCAAAAGTTCTCCCATCCTAACTTGGAAAAGTTTTTATATCTAAAAGTGAAATGGTAGAAGTATCCTAACAGTATTCTTATTCAATTTCTTTCTTTTGACCTTTTCCTATTTCCTATTTGCCTAATAGGTAAATGAACAATAGTTTTGACAAATTGTAATTTGAGCATTATTTGATGAAAATGATTAGACATGTAAATGATTATATGAAAAGTGACGAATTTTCAATTTAAGATAAAAATATGACAACAATGAATAAAATATTTGAGGTTTAAAGAAAACAAAATGATAAACAAAGTATTATAATAATGAAGTGATGCAATCAATTTTCTTTACCCAAAAAAGAAAATTCCAATCTCCATGTTTAAAATAAAATGTCATCCCCAGCAGATATTTTTCTTTGGATGCTGCCATTTTTAGTAAACTTTAAATCAGCATGTGACTAAGATATATAGTTAATGTTCCCTTATATAAATGAAATCAACTTGAAGGGCGAAAATAATTAAAAGTTAAAATGAAATTGAAAATCAATCGGCGCGTGTGCTTCCAGAATAAGCAATTCCCATGAAAAAAAAGAAAAAACGAACATAAATAAGGGGTACTTTAGTTTATGATGCAAGCGAGCAACCCACTTCTGTTTATGTTTCTCACGTCACGCACACTGTCGCTCCTCTCTCTCTCTCTCTCTAGATATATATATAAAACTAATTAATAAAAACTCAGACCTTCACCTCCTCGCTTCAAATCTGCCGCTTGACCCCGTTGACATAAAATAAACCCCTACTCCTACTCTCTCTCTCCGACGGATAAATACTTCTCTTCTGTTCTTCTAGTAAAGGTCTCTATTTTGTGTCTGGCGATGCAGGGACTACTGGACCTTAACCCTCCCAACGCCGCCAACTCATCATCTCTATCAATCGACGCCGCGGAATCCACCGAGACCCGCATCCAACGTCTCATCTCCGACCACCCAGTTATTATTTTCTCTCGATCCTCCTGTTGCATGTGCCATGTCATGAAGAAGCTGCTGGCCACCATCGGCGTCCATCCCACTGTCATCGAATTGGATGACCACGAGATCTCCGCTCTCCCTCCTCCTCCACCTCCGGCTCAAGACGCCGACGACACTCCTCCTTCGCCTTCTCCTCTCGCCCCCGCCGTCTTCATCGGCGGCACCTGTATTGGCGGCCTTGAGTCCCTCGTCGCCCTCCACCTCAGTGGTCACCTAATCCCTAAGCTGGTTGAAGTTGGCGCTCTGTGCGTATGATTCATTCAATCATTGCCCATCTTCCATCATCATCATCATCATCATCATCATATATATGTTTTCATACTTCAAACTAGGAAAACGAATCTGTGTTTTTGTTTATAATCTTTGATTCGGATCCTGCTCCCTCTGTCTCTTTCTGTTGTTATTACTATTAGCAAGTGTTGAATTAGATGAAACTAGGTTTTCTGGGGGGAGGGGCAAGATATGAATCTGTTTGTGGCTAGCTTTGAACTACTGTTTGTTCCGTGGCAATTAATGTTGAAAAGAAGATATGATTTTATAATTACAAGGAATCATCGAAGTGGAAGTTGTAGTTTTTAGTAGCAGACTTGCGGATGTAGAAAGAAGGGAGAAGAAAGTAAGTCCGGGGGAAGTAATTGGTGGCCTGAAGTTGAAGAAATATGTAGTGTCGATCGATCCGGAAGTCTGATTTTTGTTTTTGTGATGCGATCAAATTTCAGATTTGATTAAGTATGGGATCATGTGAGAGTTATTTAGTTTCTTGGGATTAGATGCGCAGAAACCAAGTTTGTCACTTATTATAGTGTGTGTGTGTGTATGGATGATTTGAAGACAAAAAAGGATCGAGTTTTACAACATTTTAATTAATCTTTTGAAAGGACCAATTTCTTGATATGTACGGAATATTTTATTTGATTCATTTCATTTTCAAGAATCAAGGCTGAGACTGAGAGACTGATGGGGTAAAATAAAAATTTGAGAAAGAGTTGTTTATCAAGTTGACAAGCACAAGGTAAGAGTAAGTAGTAATACTATTAGAGGATATTCTGACAAAATTCTCTCAATTATTGCGAAAAAGTAATCCCTCCAAAATAATATTGTGATTATGATCATTGTACATATTCATATTACTTGGAGACATACATATGTAGGTGTTATTGAAAGGGAGGCATCTATATATACATATATTTCAATCCTTAATAATTAATGAAGAAGAAGAGGGTTAGATATTTAATTTGGGAACAATAATAATCTCTCAAACCCAAAAAACATTGTCATGGATGCATGACAGGGCTACGCTCGAGCCTCAACTACTCATATCGCCCATCAGATTCATTTCCAACATAACGATTGAATGACAATTAAGATCAACACGTAGAAGCCAACATATTGGAATATTTGAACATGCCTACCTCAAGAGATGGTTGGGAATTAAGGTTCTATCTTGGCCTTTCAAAAAGAATAAAAAGAATGCTTGATTTCATCTTTAGCCAAGAATATATTTTATTTCATCATATATAAATTAAATGGATAAGTGTTCTTAAATTTTATACAAAATGCCTATGCGTACTTGGCGAAGGAATGTTATGTGATATATAGTTAATCCAAATTCCTCTTCCAAGCTGTTTTTCTTGTTTTGGAAAAGAGAGATTGTGGGCTTGAATTGAATGATGATATATATATATATTATAATATACATATTATTAAATTAAAAGCAAAGGAATGGGAAGGGGACCCATTTCCTTTGGTTTTGGAAAAGACAAGTATGTGAGTGATGATGACGTCAACATCCAAAAACCACAACCACAACCTCTCCCTCCACAACCCCAAGAAGTGCGCCCTTCACTTCAATTTTCTAAGCACGTGGCAAACATGCATTGGTGATGATATATCACTCCTAGAATCTTTAGAAGAAGAAGAAGAATCTACATTCGATTCTTTCTCTCGTATTCATTTATCTTTGAATAAGCCCATTCATTTCAAGTAATAGCAATAGTTAATCGGGGCTTTTAGTAATTTAATTTAATGTAATTTTTTTTAAATCTCCAATTTTTAATTGATTCGTATTGCAAATTTTAATTTGTTAATGCCCTTCATATATACTCATGACCATGTCCATGTTTTCCTGAAGGAACCCTTATCATGCATTAACCATATCGCATAATATTCTAGTCCAGACTTGCTCGACTATACCTTTGCCTTACTTTAGGGCATGGGAACAATTCACGTGCAGGGTTCCCATCGTTTATAAAGAGAAACTTGCGTTTGAAAAGGAGATAATTTACACATCTGAACAACCGAGCATTAGCAGCCGAAGACGATACCAGACCAAAGAAATTACCAGAATCAGAAAAACAAAATTGAAAGCTGCTATGGTAATTAGTTGATTAACATACTGGTTTTCTTCTCGATGGATATGTTATAATTAAACCCCTCAATTAAAGCATAAATGTCAGACGTAACTCTATTAAAAGTGGAGAGAATATTAACAACTTCCAACGAGTCTATTTCAACGACCACTTGCTTATATCTGCTATAATTTTGTACACCTATACTACTATTTTGTGTAAAACCTCCACACTAATAACGATTATTCTGCAGGAGCCTTCCACACCAACGGGCTCAACCCCTTTGGTTATTACGTTATAAATAACCAAAATTATGGAAAAAGGCGAAAAGAGGGCTCTTTATTCTTTAAACATACGTGGCTCTGCTGCCAAGTCAAGACTTTTTTTGACAGTTCTCGTGTGCTAGCCAGCCTACTACTCTTCTCGTTTGTGTTAATATTAAATGAATCTACTTATTTCTTCAATCAAACAGATAGACTTGGCCGCAGTCGAAGCCTTCCCCAGATAGCCGTCTATCTCGACCAATCGCCAAACTCCCAACACTTAGACACTGTGCTTTGTTGAAGACAATTGATTGATTTCATAATACTACTGTGGTCCCACCTACAAGAAGATGTATTAAATAAACTAAGCACTGCAACTCCAACCACATTTTAGTTCCACCGTTCTCTTAAGCCCTCACACTCATTTATTCTTTGCCATAGGCGGGCCTCGGGTAGACTAAAATCTTAACATCTCTTTTCTGTTTGAATTTAGATTATTTGATTTAAATTCAAATTGAGTTTGATCAAATTCTAATTTTTTAAAATCTAATTAAGTTAACCTAAAAAGTACCGAGAGAAATGACACTATCTACTTGAACAATTGTTTTCAAAAAGCATAACAATTCTTCACGGATTGAATCTATTTTTTTTTAAAAAAAATTGAAACCACATGTACATGCAAGTAATGCATTTTTTTTATAACCCAACAAAATAATTAGATATGGTATAGAAAGAAAAATTGTCAATTAATAACCTCAGTTCTGAAGGTCTTTAACTAATCTTTTGACATTTACAATTAACACTATAAGAAAAATAGAGTTTAGCGACGAAATTTGTACATATTCCGTCGGTAAGTTTATTTAACAACGGAATTTATTCACGAAAAAAGGCGTCGGAGATATGGCTGTTAGTAAATTTAACTACGAAAATTTTCCGTTGGTAAATTTACCGACGAAATTACCGATAGAAATTTACCGACGGTTTTTTTGTTCAGTCAATAAATTCTTCTGTCAGAAAATTACCAATGAATTTTGTAATTCTGTCGGTAAT
>JANIHY010000008.1:61502681-61514999 GCA_027479065.1 Erythroxylum brevipes
TGTACTCCTTGTACATCTCCAAAATTTCATTGTGGCTCACCACACCTGGGTTTGTGAAATTCCATATTCCTCTCAAGTTCCGTTTTGCCATCTCAATTGAAACAGGTAGAAGTTCATCCAACACAGTCATGCTATTAGGTATATTAACAACTTTGCTGTATCGGGAAATCTTAGTAATGAAGTTGCGGGGATTCTCTAGATCTGATGATATTGGCATCCTAACTCTCAAGGTGCACGCATTGTCATATTCTTCTAGCAGTTCTTCCACCTGATTAAAATTCAAAGAAATGCAATTCCAGGTCAATATCGCAGGTTTAAATTATTAAAGAAAAATGTAAAAAAGCAACTCCATAAATGATAAAGTACCATGGCCTTGGTCTTTGAATAGAAAGAACCAGTAAAATTTGGCTTGTCTTCCTCGGTGAACCCAATGCCAGAGCCTTCCGGATGTTTGGCATCATACTCAAATATGCATCCTGTAGCAAAGTTCATCATCGGCAGGTTATGATCTCTGCATACATCAGCTAATGTCAAGGTTCCAGCAACATTGGTTCGAATAGTTTCTGTCTTGTGGGACTCACACCAATCAACATTGGGTCTACCAGTCACACCAGCTGCATTAAAAACATGGGTTGGCTTTACACTCTGAATGTCTGCCACAAGTGATGATCGATCTTCTAATCGCCCCCTACCATATTCAAAGGAAATACCTTGTTGCTCACACAACTTCCCAAGTAACCCACCTAGCCACCCTGTCCTGCCATAAATCAAGAACTTGAGAGAAGATTTCCGAGGAGAGCCACCACTACTAACTTTTGGTGATGGAACCACCATTCTGGTCTGATTAGAATTACTTGCAGCAAGAGATGCAGACTTGTTCTCTTCAGACCCATCGAAGTGCCTACCACCAGGCATCATCAACATTCTTGGATGTGGAAGCAGGGCTCCTGAGACGTCACCCCACCATTCAGGATTTTGAGTATACCATTCTATAGTCTTTTTCAACCCCTCCTCCCAAACAGTTCTCTCCGACCAGCCTAAGTTCTTCAGCTTTTGATCATCAAGGAAGTACCTCTGGTCGTTAAATGGTCTGTTCTCTACAAATTTTATGCTTGTATCCGAGTCCACCGAGAAAAGTTTGCAGATATCTTTTGCCACATCAATCACTCTCCTTTCCTTCTTGGTCCCAATATTGTAAACATGGCCTACTTCTCCTTTGTGAAGGATGACTTCAAAAGCTTCAGCAACATCCTCACAATACAAGTAACTCCTGACATTAGAACCATCACCATGGATTGGAAGAGGTTGTCCTGTCATGGCCAAGAGGATAAACTTCGGAATCAATTTCTCAGGAAATTGATTTGGACCATAAACATTGTTTCCACGGGTAGTAATCACAGGTAAGCCATATGACCTGCCATAAGCCATAACGAGCATCTCAGCCCCAGCTTTTGTGGCAGAATAAGGGTTCGTTGGCAGGAGTTGAGAAGCTTCATGGTTTCCTACTACAGCATCCTCGTCTGTCTCCCCATAGACTTCATCCGTGCTCACATGGATGAACCTCCTGATCTGGCCAGTAACCTTGCAAGCTTCCAGGAGAACATGAGTGCCATAGATATTGTTCTTGGTAAACTCAAAGCTGTTACCAAAGGAGTTGTCTACATGCGTCTGAGCAGCAAAGTGCATGATTGTGTCAATTGACTCAGTGATAAGAAGATAGTTGACAAGATCAGCACTACCAATGTCCCCCTTGACGAACTTAAAGTTTGCAGATGATTTTGATGGAAGAAGATTTTTCAGGTTCGAGCAGTAGTCAAGCTTGTCAAGTACAACGATTTTATAGTCTGGGTAGTTACGTATGAGTCGATTGCAAACATGTGATGCAATGAACCCAGCAGCGCCAGTGATGAGGATGTTCTTTGGGGTATAGGTGGCCATGTCTAAACAGCCTATATAATGTTTTTGAAAAGAAATAAGTCAGATCTGAATATTCAGAACACACAAGTTTCACAAACACAGTTGAGCTTGAGCTTGAGCTTATATAAATAAGCACAAGAGAAAAACTGGTAAAATGCTAGCTTTCATAGCTATCTATCCAGAAAAACTAAATTACGTATTTAAATTAAGACGCAACGCAAACTATCCCATTAGAAATGCTGAAGTCTCAGAAAGAAGAAAAGAGAGAGAGAGATTGCGATATGATTAAAGTTATCGGGTAAAATAAATTGAGGTTACTTTAGCTTTAAAGGAGGCTTGATTTTCACATAGTTCTATGCTCTGAAAACAAATCATATATGGATCGATCTAATCGGATACATAAAAAAACACGAAATGATTCGCAGACACAAGACGAAGATCTACGCAAGAGAAAACTTTCGGATCCGAGCATGTGAGGGGAAGGAAAGAACAAAAGATTACGCTGTTCGTTCCTAGATCTAGATAGAATGAGGGATACCCGGATCAAAAACAATCAACAAAAGCCAAGATCAAAGTTTAAGAAATCATACAATCAGAAGAAGAAGAAGAGAAGAAAGAAGGGAATGAAATTGACTTACGGACAATGTGTTAAGGCAGAGATGAAAGGAAACGTATGTCGGAACCCAAGCAATGTCTTGAACAAATGATGTATATATTACACGGAGAGAGAGAGTAAATGAAATGGAGAAGAGAGGGAAAAGAAAGCTGAGCAGTCAATTCTTTAAATACAAGTCGCTGTTTTCCAGGGTAACCATTAGGAGTTAAATGGCTGAGACATGCGCTTCAGAATTAGGCCAAGGCCCTTGCCCCTTGGCCTTGACACTTGAGTTCACAATTAAAAGTAAAAGGTTATTTATTTATTTGGCACAAAAACAGTTTGTAAAAGTAATATGAGTAGATAAAAATGTTTATTCTTCATGACAGACTAGATATTATTATTAATCAATTTTTTTTAAAAGAATGAATAATAAAATGAGTTGAGTTTCTACAAAACAAAACGGGCCATGGTCTGACTGTATGTTATAAAGGACCAAAGCCAATCAAACAAAAGGTTCCTTCCTTCCTTCCTTAGTATTCTTCATCTCAAGTTACACTACACTATACTGCGATCAGGATTAGGCGTTTCATTTTTTTCTTGTATGTTACTCCACATCTTGATAAGGTTAAATAAACATTCCCAGTAATAAACATACAGCTCTATGCTGGCTGCATTTTCTTCAGCTATAAGTTGCTGCATTGTGAAGCCAATCTTTTCTTGCAGTAAGACAGCTCCATGTTTTATTTGTAATAAGATTGTGAAGCCAATCTTTTCTTGCAGTAATAAGCATAGACGGTGTTTCCCAAGCAAATCCCTTTTGGTACTAGCAACTCCAATAAAACAAACCATCTATATGGTATTTATTTGTAATATTGCTTCATAAATATATGTCTTTCTTATCTTTATCTTAATTAGAAAATATTATTTTGAAGCAAATCAATAAGACTTAATTAAAAAATATTATCTTTATGATCCGTATATCTCTTTGGAAACTTTCTCAGCCATGCCCATGCAACCTCCCTTCATCCCATGTAACTATGTTTTCATCTTTTGGATCTTAGAGAGGAACATGATTTGGCATATGACCATTTTCAACACAATTTGTTTTTTTCTTTATGTTTTCTCTTGTAATTTTCTTTAATTCCTGACAAAAATCATCCTAAGGTAACATCTTCTCAAGTATATAAAAATATAGTATAAATTGATGAAACAATGGTAATTTAGGCATAAAAATAAAGCAAAATACTAGTGACATATACATATCAAATACCATCACCCTTAAATTTTTGCTTGTCCTTAAAAGAAACAATCTCAATCACTGTCAAATTAAGTCATTTTCATTTCAAGTAAAGGTTAACAAATATATAATAGTAATCAAAAGTTCTTATCATTCGCTTAACTACGTTGTTCATTAACTATTTAGGTCTCCAAATTCTTACATTAATTTTTAGTTTAGTTCAACCTAACTTAGTAATCCTTCAAATTAGCTTAATTCAAATAATTTAACCTGATATATATGATGAAAATAAATAAATAAATATCTTTAACTTTTAAGCATTTATACCATATCAAAACCAAATTAAAAAAAATATTTTTTATAACTTTTATAGAAGATAAAAGGATTGTTTGAAATTTTGTCTCAATCTTTTGACACAAAGATAAACACTTTGTCATAAATACTTTCAATTACTTCGTTATGATAACATTTCAAATAGCTACTTATACCAGTCTTAACTTCAATATACTTATGGTAATATTTCTAGGATGAATTTTATACTTTATTCATACACATTCTTCCACAAACTACTTGATAGGTTGATAAGCTAAACTTTGACTGTTGGGCCCGGGTCCCGTTTCCTATCCCGAGGCGACCGCTCGGGGTCGTCGAGTAAGAATCGCGCGGGAGAAAGGGCGAAAACATTCGAATTTAAGGATCAGCAGTGGGGACAAGGAGGTTCGCCGCGGCGAGCGCCTCGCAGAGATGGTTCGCCGTGACCAATTTTTCCGAGACCCAACTCCCAACATTTGCACATACAATCCATACATTCACATTCATACTAACTAACAGTTACACACACTCATAGACAAAAGAACTTCATGTCATTAGAATCCAAAGAGATTGAATTTGTGAACATAACACAATACATATCAAAGCTAAAACAAAATACATGATGTTGCTAAATGTTGATATGCTTGATAAGCTATCCCAAAATAGCCACTAACTTAGTGCAAAGATCTCTAACTATTGCTGAGCTTTTCGATGCCTTGCAAGGATCAACTGTCGTCTTGAGTCGCAATTCAGGAGGGAAAAATAATGGGTTGAACTACACAGCTCAGTGGCTAATATATTTATAGCCATCGGTAACTAGCACAATTCAAGCATATGTATGTCTATATATATATACATGCCACAATTCTAGCACTCACATTATAATCAAGCAATTTACACATCCATCACATTTAATGCAATTCATGAAACATGTCACAACATATAACACTTAGTATGCTTCATAATGAACAGTTCAATTATGTAATGCATATCACATGGCTCGAGGGTTCCATGGAAACAGAAGGGAGAAATCGAAGTTAACACCCTGAACAGAATGAGTCCATTTTGGAGCTCATATGCCACAAGCGGACAGTCGGGAGAAGGCTCTTGTCATCGTGCACGTGACAAACAGAATGGTTCCACTCTCGCTCAAACAAAATCACATAATCATGCTCAGAATCATTTTATCAAATGATATGCTTTCATGCTTTTCATTTATATAGAATGCCATGACCGAAGTCGAGGCATAACATGATCATAATCAAAATTTACTTATATCAATTCTCATGCTTCTTTCAAGGTATACGAAATCAAAATCATTAAAATCTTATAACAAATCATTCTCAAACAATTAACCACATTATTCAATCAAAATGTCATGCATCTCACAATGTATAACATACAACATATATTCACACATAGGCAAGAAATTGCCTAATCACACAATAACTATAAATACATCACCTACTTAATTCTGCTTGAAATCCAAACTCAAGCTTGCTTTTCTTCTTGCTCTTGGGTAAGGTTTGCTTGATTTCTTCTAACAAACCAAGTTCTCATTCAAACAACATTCAAAGGAATTCATAAAGCTTTGAAAATCAAAAGTGCTAACACTATAATTTAGACTCGACTTCCATGAAATTTTGAGATCTTTAAAGACTAATTCAAAATTTCCTTTCTTCATAAAACTTATAGCCCTATGTCTCTTGTTTACATCGAATAAAAAATCACCTCATTTGGACATCTACCTCAAAAGTTATGTGTAAAATACCAAAATATATCTGTGCAAGAAAACAGGATCTCACTGAGGTGGCAAACAGAGGCTCGCCGCGGCGAACACATTGGAGCTCGCCGTGACGTGCTAGCTCCAGAAAACGCCCGAAACCTGCTTTCTCACATTTCCAACCAGATTCTTCCCATCTTACAAATCTAATTCATCTCAACACTACACCATCATTCCTACTTCATTTATAAACTCAATCAAACCCAAAATCAATCACAAACATCATAGAAATAAAAAACCCTAGATGATTACACATTTTCGTACATCATTAATCCTACACACATTCAACACCAATTTCACCCCTAATTATCATTAAACAAGATTCAATCATCCAATTTATGCTTATACTTACTTGGAGAAGCTTCAATTCTTCAAAAATCTCAAGGCTCTAGCTTTCCCCTTTTTTTCCCTTCTTCTTCCTTTCTCCCACGACACTCACCTCTCCAACAAGACAAAACTTACTTCTTCCTCTTCTAAGGTCTACTGTTAACACTTGTGAAAAGATCCTCATGCCCTTCCACTTATACCTTAAAACTTAAGGGTTTAGGTGATCTACCAAAATTACCCCTCATGCATTCTTCCTACACTATACTTTAATTCCATCAATTCATAATTCCTCCTAACATTAACATGCTAATTACTCCAAAATAATTAATCTAACAAGACCTCAAAACAACAATTAAATCATGCCAAATAGTAAAAAAAATTCAGGGTCCAACAGTCAAAAAGTTTTAAAATGAGCAAGACTAAGACTGAGTTATTATAGTATAACTTTTGGGCTCACAAGGTTGCATCCGATGTGGAGATCACAATTGGTACATAAGTTATACCACAAAAAGATTGTTTTAAGTACCATGGATTCATCATCTAAACTAGTAAGGAGATAGAGAATGACATAATTCACCGTATCAAATTAGGATGATTTAAGTATAGGGGAGCTTCAAGAGTTCTATATGACAAGAAGATATCTTTCAAGTTAAAAGCTAAATTCTACCATTGAGTAATTAGGCCGGCTATGTTCTATGAGGCAAAGTGTTGGCCCATCATATATGTGTATAATCCAAATTAACAGTGGCATAGATGAGGATCCTCTATTAGATGTGCAACCTTACAAGAAGAGACAATGTTAGAAATGTAGTGGTAAGAGATAAGCTAGGGGTGGCTAACATTAAAAGTAAATTAAGGGAGATAAAGTTTATGTGCTTTTAACATGTTAAAAGAAGACATCCTGTCATCCCAAGGAGAAGATGCGAGAAGATTGTACTTAAGGGTTGTAAAAAGAGAAGAGGAAAACCCCCAAAAAAGGGGAGAGCTGATTAAGAAGGATATATCAAGGAGTTAGCTCTCAATAGGAAATTTTAGCAAACTAGAATATAGAATCATCATATTCTATTTTTTTTAGTACTCCACTCTAGATTTTCTTTATATAACCATTAAAAAAATCTACAAGAACATTATTATTAGACATGATATTAAATCATCTTCATTAGACGGTCACGAAAGTTTTGGTTGGTAATGTGCGGCACAAAATCTGAATTTTCTTTATATAACCATTAAATTAAAGAGGTGTGCTTGCACAAATGTGGGCTTTGAAAGAAGGATTTAGGGTGTATATTTATGGTGCTTCATTTCAAGGAAATATTAAAAATAGGCATCGAGTTATGAGTAATTATAATACTGACACTTGATTTTAAAAATTGAAAAGATTATTCGGAAAGAATAAGAATAATTATCACTAGCCAATCAGTCGGGAATGGAAGAAAAGGCAACACATAAAGCAGATAGAGGATCTTAGTTTTTTTTTTAATTTTTAATTTTAAATTTATTAATATGCAAAGAATTGGGTGTGGAGATCACGAACAAATCTATATTCCAGTTCTTTTGGCTTCCCACATGGTAGCAATTAAATTCTTAAGAGTTTGCTTACCGATTATCTTCCATTGTGCTCTGAATCTTCCTTAATTTCTACTGTTTTTTGCTACCTTTATTGAAACTTGATATGCTAGGCCAATTGGAAGTTTAATGACCACTACTCTCTCGCATGTGCTTCAACCAAACTGGAATACAGAATACTGAAACAGGAAGCATCAGGAATATATCAGTCAATAAGCGTTTACATGAACCAAAACCAAAACCTGCTCTTTTATTTGTTATGGAAAAATCATCAGAGCTACTAAAATTCGGCCGGCAACTCAAATATCCTCTAGTGTTGTAAATTTTTGTGTGTAAAACATTCGCACTTTACAATATCGCGACTTCACTCTACCCTAATCCGCTGCTCAGTAGCAGAAACTACTCATGCTATAGCCCACCCCATTTCATAAATTTCTTCACCTCATCATACAAAACCAAGATAGCAGCCGCACCGGTACTTCGAAACATATTTGACATTGCCCCACGATAAAATGAAGCCACCCCTTCCGTGCTATAAATTTTCTTCCAACAATCAAGCGTACTATAGTACATTGGCTGTTCTAGCCCAGACTGCATCATCATCCTCCTCCGAACTGTATCCAAAGGATATGACAACAACCCTGCAGAAGTTGTAACTGCCTGAGCCATAACCCATCGCTTCCACAATGCCAAATCAGAATTACCTTCCTCAGTCAAAATCTCCTTCATTGTATCAAAGCCTCCAAAATATAGACCCCTGTGAAAAACCATCCCTTGGAGCGACGCAGGAAGCCCTCTGTAAACTCCTCGAATGCCATCCTTCTTGCATATGGTAGTCAAGAAATGGTAAATGCCTCTAAATTGGCGAACATCAGTTCTTCCAATGTCAGCTGCAAGGCGGGTGTGTGCAATATCAAGTGGGTAGATTAAGATTAATGTTGTACAGCCAGCTGCAGCCCCAGCGATGAAGTTTGCAGGTATACCAGAAGGAAAATGACCGTCCTGAGCATTGCCACTTCTCAATATGTCTCTATAGAGATCCTGCAGGATTAATTAAGGCCATTTAACCATCAAATAAAAAAATTCCTTATTTAATTGGAAATATCCCACAATAATCAGAAAAGGTAATTTCCAAATCTAAAGTCAATGTTGATTTAGAAAGGCTATTTGGATTTGATTCTAAAAATTTGCTCCTATAACAGTATTGATACCAGGCACGGTGTTAACTTCAGCTACAAATATAACCTCGAAGGTCATTTTTACTATCTTAAGAATCCAACCTTATAAACTCTCAGCTAGGGTAGATGCCCTCATGTCTCAAATTGCAATCTAATGGATAACATGTTGGTCTATTTCTTTGATCTTACATCCGGGACTCTAAAGAGAAAAATAACATCACCAACACCTAAAACTTTAATTTGAACTAGAAGGAAAAATACAAAGCTCAAAAGGCGACTAACAGATAATTATATAGCAATTAATTCAACCACTAATTCCTAGGACATTCAAGTTAGTAAACTATAAGAGAAGTCGCAGCCTCACAGGAAAGCACTACGGCAGCAACACCATCTCCAACCTATACTTTAGTATACGACACTTGATGTCAGAAATTTGAGGTTGCCTGACCATTGGTTGGGTTCCAGTGCATTAAAAATTCAATTTAATCAACATAGCAGGCTTAACTTTCACATCACAGATTATATCAGTGCTCTTACAATGAATTTTTTGGAGTTCTATGTACCATCTATTGAAAGGTGTGACTACCTTCCTTTCACTTCCTTTTCCTGTCTGCAATATTTCTATTGCATCTCTTACTTCAGGTTTACAGTATTTCAATCGTGAAAATTCGAACCTTACCAAACATAGCTACCACTCATGATATCAAACATAAGGCCAAGTCAATTCTAGTTCCTTACATTGTAAGATTGTGGTGAGCAATTTTGCTTTAGCTATTTCAGCAGATACCTCCTTCATCTGGAAACTATTACCAAATTCAAGTTATTTGTCAGTTCCCATATCCTGCAAGCTACAATTTCAGACTGACTCATTAATCCCTTGAATTAACCATGTGCAATCAGAGACAGAAGCCTTTCTTCTCACCATAGGTCCAGGAATATTAATAGTACCTAACTTAAAATAGTTATCTGAAGTTCTTCTCTTGAAATAATAATTAGTACTAGACGATAACTTTTGGAATTAGATGCATCCAGTACCTATTGTGGCCATTAATCTCATCGACATTTCCATCCTATACCTTCATTGGAAATAATTGGTTATCATGAATCGGCATTTTAAATTGCATACAAAGTTAATCTCAAAATAAACAATTGAGATATTATTGGAGGCAATAACACAGCAGGTTGTCAGACTTAAAACAATCCACAATTGGACGTCAAATCTAGATGGTTCCTTGAATAAAGTAACTATGAACAACAATAATAAACAGGATGTTTTAACATCACTACAGGATTAAAAATAGGCCGTGGTGGAAAAAGCAGAAACAGGTCAGCCATTTTTTAGGAAAATAGTAACAGTTAATAATACATAATATGGCTGCTTAACTTGAAAGATTAAATTTGTAATATTATAGGGTCAAACAGACTTTTGGGCTTACTGCATGTTAACATGGTATGAGCATATAGTTAATACCTAAGCCATTTTTAAGGAGATAATTATCGGTAAACATATCAAATCAATAGCTCCCAAAATCTTTGAATCCAAATATATGAATATCCAACTTAAATTAGTTTTAAATAATTTCAAGAACAATCAAAAGATTTGATTCACGAGAATAAAATGTCTAAGAGCTTGTAAAAGCTGTAATAAATAATTAAAAAGTATCACTTTCAGCATCTTTCCACAGACTTCTTTGTCTTGTAAGTCTAAACCAATCTCAAAATTTATCTTCCCATAACGCTGCTATTCAATCACCAAAGCCTTCAAGACTCCTCCTCATTACCACCAAAAACAAAGTCCAGAATAATATCCAAAGGTTCTGCTCCTTGGATTATAGTGCAGTCACTTTATTTACTGCTTCAGGAAATGTCTACCTTACTCACCTTTTCCCCTGCTACTACTTAGAAACATACAAGGGACTCCTCCACTAAAAATCGACCACTAATTATTGACAAAATAGAAATATAACAAAATAGGAAAACAAAATTACTACATATATTAGCACAACTCAATAGTTGTCATGGTTGATATCAGAGAAAAGCTGACACCTAATGAGACAGACACCAGTTTGCAATTCCGTTCAATTCAACATGTAAGACCATTCAAACATCCCAAAAAAAAAAAAAATCACAATCACCAATATGAAATTTTGCATGAATTCTAATGGAAAATACAAAGTCTGTTATCTATTGTCACATTTCTCTTATATCAACTGAAATGAAAATAATGGACGTCTCGCTTCTCTTGATTTATAAAAGCAAAGTGATTAACTTGTTTAATTTGGATTAACTAGTTTTTTTTTTTTCATCAAAAGTAGCAGATGAAAATTCCGAAAGCTTTTTTTTAAAAAAAAGAAAGGACCCCTTAAACGAATGTAAAACTAGTGAAAAACTTTATCAATCATCTTGAATGCAAAACCAAAAAATGCATGTACAACAAGTAACATCCAATTATACGACATATACTGGTACCTTGAGAGAAAAATTGAGAGCGACTGAAGGATAATAGCGAAGGACGCTACTACCGTTGCCTCTCCAGAGAGACAAAATGCCTTCTTCTTTGACGGTTCGTACAATGCAATCAACCATGCCCTTGAACTTCTGACGCCCCATACCCACAATGGCCAGATTGCTCTCTTGGGTCTGAAGCAATAACTTAGCCCTCTCTATTGGGGCAACAATGGTATGCACTATCCCACCCATCACCGCCCCCGCCATGAGATCCCTTTGAAAATTCGTCAACCATTGGTGTCGCACCGCCGTTGCCGGTGAGTTAGACCCTTCCTTTTCTCCTGGGTCATCGTCATCTCTACTCATTATCTGCAACTCAGAGAAAAATTACAAATTGGGAAATTTTCTCTACCCCAATCAACTGTATCTTCTTCAAAACTCCATAATTTCTAGCTTGGGCCGAGGAAAATGCCGGGTTGTACGTAGTTTCTCGTTTCTATGTTCCTGGGAATCAGGCTATAACTGATTATTAGCCATAGCCGTAAGGAATCACTGGTAATATAGGAGCAATCATTTTCGATCAGGAATTTCAGAATCCTCTATGTACGCAATTCGAAATATAACCCTTTTTCTTTTGGTCTTCTAAGTCCTAAGAGATGGAGCAGATGGAACAGAAATAGATGCAAAAATAATGAAATCAGCATAGGAGAAGCGGTTGTTCTACTTCTAAATATGTAATGATTCAAGGGTTTGTAGCCTAAAGATAACTATAGGGTTGTTCTACATAGTTTTGTTCCTGTACATATGCCTGGGGATGTCCTACTGTTCCTATTGGTTTTAACATTGGTATTCATTCAATAATTTTTTAAAATTATAATTATAATTTAAAAATTAATTTAATAACTCTATTAAACATATTTTTTAAACATATTAATTATTTTTTAAATATTTA
>JANIHY010000008.1:61611941-61625887 GCA_027479065.1 Erythroxylum brevipes
ATTATTCTCAATTGTAAACTTATAATACAGTAAAATTTTAACTTAAATATGATCAAAATAAGATATAAACTAACCATCAATAGATGTTCTTAATTCATTCATTGTGACAAATATTTTTTTTCATAAATCATCTTTTCAAGTTCATTATAATCAAGATCAGGCGATGGTTCTTTTTCTTTGATCCAAAAATCAGTATGTTCAATACAATCAACTGGATCATATGTTCTCTTCTTACTAAACGATCTGAATACATAATAGAGAAATTATAAAATCATTAATAAAAATAAAATTATTGAAATAAAAACAAAACCATAAAATAGTAAAATACATGTTCTTCATTATCATATTATAAGTAACGTAAACAAGGTCATTAAGTCTTTGATGTTCCACACGATTTCGTTTCTTTGTATAAACACGTTCAAAAATACTCCAATTACGTTCACAACCTGATGCAGATGCTGTTTGACTAAGTAACCTAATAACGAGTTTTCTCAATATTGGAACACTATCACCAAATAATCTCTACCACTCATTTGTATTTTAAATGAATAGTTATGATAAAAATATGTATTATTAATAAGTAAATAATGAATTAAAAATATAAAACTTACCTGACTACATTTTGTTCAACATAAGTTCTCTCTTTGTTGATGATCTAGCAAAACTCTCTAAACCTTCACAATACAATTTTATTTCATTTATTGGTTGTGATTGCTCTTCAATAGAGAAAATACATTTGCATTCAATCACATCAAACAAACCGCTCATAATATTAATTGTATGTTCTTCTCCACTATATAAGCAATAAGGATTGAGAAAATAAGCAGCTAAGTGGATCCTTTGAGTAAGATACTTATCCCATTGTCGATCAATAATATCTATATAAGGCTTGTACAATTTCTCCTTCTCTTTAAAAATATTTATAATTGTTTTGTGAACTCTATACATACCATCATATATATATATATATCCCAAAGATAGCTTTTCATCTGAATCAACATTCCTCAACAATCTTATTATCTACTTCACAATGATCAAACAAGCATCCCAAATTTTATTATCTAGAATAATAGCACAAACTTCTTTTCCTTCTTCACTTTTTGATAATTTATGACTTGAAAAGTGTTTACTTGTCACTAAATTTTGAAGTAGTCGTTTATGTTCATTAACATTTTTCAAAGTAATAAATGTAGTTGCAAACCTGGTCGCAGCGGGACGAACGATCTTAACTCAATCTTCTTGTTTTCTTAACCAAGACAAAAATGTAATATGATTATACACAAAAATTGTAATCTTAGATGCGCGTGAAGTAAGATTAGAAATATGGCCCATACCACCAATATCCTTTAAAATAATATTTATACAATGAGTAACGCATGGAGATCAATAAATATGCCCATACTTTGATTGTAATAAGTATCCAGCTGATGCATAATTTGCTGCATTATCTGTAACAAAATGCACAACATTCTTTAGTCCAACCTACTCGATAATTTCAGAGAATAATTCAAATAAAGCTTTAGCACTTTTTACCATGTCAGAAGTATCAACAGACTTGATAAAAGTTGTTCCAATATTACAATAAACCAAGAAATTAATCAAGGTTCTTTGTC
This sequence comes from Erythroxylum brevipes, assembly GCA_027479065.1. Lineage (NCBI taxonomy): Eukaryota > Viridiplantae > Streptophyta > Magnoliopsida > Malpighiales > Erythroxylaceae > Erythroxylum > Erythroxylum brevipes. Next base: position 61,613,555 of record JANIHY010000008.1, read on the forward strand.
TTTGATCAGTCCACCCATCTCCCATAATAGTGCATCCTGTTGATCCTCAACTAGATTTATATGTATCCACAATTAACTGACATTCCCTTTTTAAATCTTGAAACAAAGACACACGCAACTCATAATAAGATGGTACCTTAAATCCTGGATCTATTGCTGTTGTAGCATCAATTGCTTCTTGAAAATATGGTGAATTTAAGGCATTTAAAGGAATACATGAAAGATAGAACCATCTAGCCCATGCTTTTTTACATCGTAAAACAACATCTTTATCAACTATAAACCTTTTTAGACTAGGTTGAGAACCAGGAGCAGTTCTTGGAGAAAAATAAGAATCTATGTCAATAATAGCTTTCTTTTTCCTTTATCTAATACTTGTGGTGTTTCATCATCTCCCAAAGATATATCATGAGTGTCTTTATTTTCTTTTTTCTTTTTTACTTGTTGCAGCAAATATTTTTCAATCATATCACATACATTAAGTTGTACTTTTTTGCAAGAGGCAATATTACCCTTAACATCAGCAAGATGTTCTTTCATTCTAAAAATTCCTCCCCCTTTAAATATTATACCGCAAAACATATAGTTATATTGGATATTTCTATCAGATGCTTGAGAAGAAGAAAAATAATTCCATGCTAGATCGGACTTACCACGAGTAGAGGATGATTTCATATTCTCCATTATGATTTATTGCTAATGGATTTGAAGATGAAAAGATTAACTGGTTGTTCCTTGTAAGCAATTAGAAAACATTTTCTCTCTGTCCATCTCTCTGTGTTGTTCTTCCATTAATTTTCATGTTTTATGTCAATTGATCAATGAAATTCATCAATGAACTTCAACTTTCTGTAGGAGCTCTTCGGCGCAGGAACAAACACGACTACCTTAATTGTGGAGTGGGCAATGGCTGAATTGTTCAAGAACAAAGAAACCATGAAGAGAGCTTACCAAGAACTCAAAACAGAAATCAAAACGAACCCAATAAAGGAATCTCATGTCTCTCAACTTCCATACCTAAATGCATGCTTGAAGGAAACGCTGAGATTGCATTCCTTTGATTGGTCTCTTCCGAACAACGAAGATCCTGCAAGCTTAAACATGAACAAGGGTTTAAAACCGGACCAGACTAAACTGTTCGGTCCGATCAAACAAAATTAAACCGGCCAGTTTTTATGTACAGAGATTATTAGGTGAAATTGAATCGGATCATTAACCAGTTTTTTTAAAACATTGGAAAAAACAACGCAACATGACAACCCTAGCTTACAAAACTCTCCACCTTGTGAGAGTTAGACGAGTGACATCAATTATACCCAACTTTTCCTTCATATTTTACAAAAAAAAGATTAATTTTATGACTCGAAATTGTAACATTTAATCACAAAAAGAGTAATCTTACGGTTATTCTAAAATTCACCTTCTCAACTTAGCAAATAACTGAGCAGTACTTTTCACGCTCTCAAGATTGACAATGGATTATGTTATAGCTACCATCAACCTATCAATGATGAGGTTACTCAGAAAGGTTGACGAAGCATATATGTTACTTTAGGATTGAGAGAGACCAAAGGGAGTTGGTATCTATTTGGAAGAAGCATAAGAGAAACATGAGAGAATAAGCAACATGCAGCAGGTGAACCTAGGGGCAACACCTTAGGGAGAGACAACCGCAGAGAAGACCTAAGATGTCAAATTGACACTACAACAAATTATAATGGAATGGGTCGATAGGGCAATTTACAAAATAGAGAACCAATAAATTGAACAAACCGAACACTAAAGAAAATGCAAAGATACTTTTATGAGCAATGGTTGAGCCAGATGGAAGAACAGTAAATTGCTAGACAACAATGGTGATGGAGAGACAGTACATTGGGATGTTGTTTCTATTGTTCTTTTCTTTTCTCTTAATATATATTTTTAAATATAGTTTTCGAAATTCTTGTAATAAACATATTAATATATTTGTATTTTAAATATATTAAACTTATTTGATATTTAAGAATCATGTACGTAACTTTTCTAGATATAAAATTTTATGAATAAAAATATCCTTTTTTGTTATTTAAATTTAGACAGTTAATTAAATTTAAATAATTTGAAGTATTTGTATCTTTCCTTTTTTTTTTTTATTAGTAGAATTAATCTGACGTCCCCAATCCTTCTTGTCCACCACCCTTTCCTTTCTTCTTAGCCTACTTGTCCGTCTCTCACACGCACATTTCCTACGTTTTGTCGCTAACCAAACAACTCCTCGAAGGCACACCACGCTGAATTCTTCGGAGTGAATAATTTGTATAGATAGAAGAGAAAGATTAAGGAAAACAACGAGCGAGACTTAAAAGACTCTTAACAGGCCATGGCTTGGAGGCGTCTAATAACACAGGTACATACTCTTCTCCTTTCTTGGCCTTCTGATTTCTCAATTCTCCTCCCATCTGTTACCTCACTCTGATTCTTTCCCTTCTTTGTCTCCGTTCTGTTTGTATAGTTTGTTTGCCTGATATAAAGATTGGTTATTTGGGGATATATAAAACCCTAAAGTTCAACTTTTTTGGGTTCCATGCTTTTACTTCTTTTTTGTTTTCTTGTAATAGCGTTTCCAGATTTTTTGTTTCTTAACTTGAAAGCACTCGGTATTCAGTTGTAACTTTCTTCTCATTATCACAAAATAATTGACTTACGAGTATTTTTGAAAGCTCAGTAGTTTCAGTAAGAGGTCAAAACAGTACGGGGGAGAAATTAGGTTTTTGGATAAGTAATTGATTCTTATTCTTTTGCTAAGAAAAGAAATTTAATCACCAGTATGAGGCTAAAACTGTATTGGGTGTAGTTCAAAAGGTTGTTTTTATTTGCAATATTCTGCAACTATCTGCTGCCATTAGTAAAGTTTTCTTTTATTTGTTTGTCAGGAGAGAGGTTCTTTGTGGCTTGATATCTTTTAAAGATGTTAGATTGGATTTGGTGTTTGTCTGCTGGACTGTGATTCAAGTCGTATGTTTGGGGCTAAAATATGGGTATCAGGTGACTAGTGCTCTATGACGATGAAGAACTAAGGCAAAAGTTTGGGTTTTTCAAATTTTAATAACTTGAAATTAATGCTGCATGACTAGAGGGCAGGTTCCACGCAAATTGAAAATTGGAATAGTAATACGATCTTAGGCTAAAAATAAGCCTTAAATAAACTATAGCAGATCTAGGCTTGATACCAACTAATAAGACAAAATAGATTATATAAAGATTGCAAGCTTCATATTACTAGAAATCATATCTAGACTTCATAAGGAACTAGGAATCACTCCAAAAAATTTAAAAGTAGACAAGAAAGCCTCACACTTCTCTGGAATCATAACCAGAATATTCTTTATTCTTTTCGTTGTAAACATTTACTGGGCAGTCATATGCATAATAACATTTAAAGCACTTATTTCCGTGGCTCTCTCTCCTTTAGCGTATAGATTACCTTGTTCTGTGGGAAGGTTAATTGTTGTTGGCTTATAAACTTTAGGAGTTTCTTTTATGCTAGAATCATCTCATTGATATTTTGATTCTTTGATAGATGATGGTCCTCAATACTGTGATAAGCAACCTTCAGCCTCTAGTCCTTTGCATGGTTAACTCTCTTCAAATTTTTTTTTAAATCATTCTTGCAAGGAGTAACTGTTTCTTAATGTTCATTCCTTCACAACTAATATAAAGCACATCAGACTTTACTTTATACTTTGTAACAGTCGTAATTCCTTGTTAAAGTGATATAAGTTGATCTTGGAGGTCATCTTGATATTGGGAAGCCTGGGATTTTTCTTTTTAACTGTTGTTTCATCTTTTCCCATTCAATAATTGTTGGCTGGCCTGTTTTTCATCGCCTATCCTTAACTATTTTTGAACAAATGTTAGTGTGTATGGTTCATTCCTTTGACATTTACCAATCAAAATTGTTCTCCATAGTTGCTGTCCAATCTATAAACAGATGTGGATCTATCTTCCTGATGAAATCAGATACTTTGACACATGTTATTCTGTAAATATCATCAATTGTGTTTTTCTTTTTATGCCTAATGTGCATTCGTACATCTCATATAAGTTTTCTTAACAAAGTAGGTTGGATTCATCAATCTTCAGTTTGCCTTTGAATTATGGTTGCTACTGGTTACTTTGATATTCTTGCTGCTTATTAGTGTTAGCCCCTTCATCTTACTTCTTTTCATCTTCCCCATCTAATATAGGTTCTTAGTCGACTATATTCTGTGAGCTACAGAACACATTTGAGTACTAGTTTTAAGGCTGTCCAGCTTTGTCAGAGTTTCTAAAATCAATTCATCATGATCATGATTGTTGAATTTTATACTCTTTTTGCAGCATATCTGTGTGACTAAAACAAATGTCGTTATGAAACTGTTGTAAGTTAGAAGGATTCAGATCTTAATGTAAAATTTAGAATAAATAATAAAAGAAAGATGTAGAAACCATTTAGTGTGATACTAATTTGTTTCTATCAAGATGTGAATGTGCTTTATCCATGTCGGATTGTGTAGAATCATGCAGATTATGCAGTATTATCCATGCAGATCATGCAGTATTATCCATGTAGATTATGCAGTATTATCCATGAAGATTATGTAGAATCATGCAGTGTTATCTAGTAGATTGTATAGCTATAGAAATCATGTAAATCCCTGATTTCTAGGGATTAGGATAAGATACAGATTTCCATGTATCTTAGGAAATCTGATACCTTATTTAGTATTGGCAATTGTATATATATTGACTATTGCTGTAACCTACAACACATGAGAATGAGATTATTTCTTCTCTGCTAGTATTTCACAATCCATCCCACATGAATAACTGAGGAAGAAAATTTGTATTTTAAAATCTTAGTGTTTTCTTGTCTGCATAATTCCTGTGCTCATGACATCAATTCCTAGTCTTTCAGTTCCCCAAGCTAACAGTATACTATAGCTAAATGTTTGCCAACTCATTTTCATTTGAACATTCATGTCTGCATATGCATGCTGTGCAATCACTATATTTATATTTATATGATTCAATTAATGATATTGTATTTTATTTTCTGTTTTTCGCATAAATTATATGTTTTCCTTGCTCCAGGTTTCAAGGCATCAGTTGGATTTGCTTCAAAACAAGAATTTTCTTGCCAGAACTTATTTTCCAGTTAATTGTTTCACAAATGGTGCAGGTATGTTATCAGTGGCAACTGAACTTCTCGTGATTGCTTCATTGATATTTTGATTCTTTGATAGATGATGGTCCTAAATACTGTGATAAGCAACCTTCAGCCTCTAGTTCTTTGCATTGTTAACTCTCTTCAAATTTTCCTTTAAATCATTCTTGGAAAGGGTAACTGCTTGTTAGTTTTCATTCCTTCACAACTGATATAAAGCACATCAGAATTCTCTGTATACTTTGTAACAGTCGTATACTTTCCAGTTAATTGTTTCACAAATGGTGCAGGTATGTTATCAGTGGCTATCTTTTTTTGCCACTCAATTGGCATTTGCATCTTAAATTGGGAAACCTAATTTAGTTGAGAATAAGACTGATTATCTTTCTTTGTGTTTTAATCTAGTGATTACAGGTACGGGATAGATACCGAAGTCTGGAGGTTTCTTTTGCATATCTCTGAACTTAGATATGTTTTCCTTTTTAATGATTTGGCAGGGTATAAGCTTTTTAATACTGAAAGGAGGTTTTATTCGAGCTATGTTGGTAACTTAGCTCGCAAAGTGCGTGATGCTGATGAAGCCAGTGAAGTTGCACATTTGAAGGAACTTTACCATCGAAATGATCCTGAAGCAGTGATAAGGATGTTTGAAAATCAACCATCCCTGCATTCTAATCCTTCAGCACTTGCAGAATATGTTAAGGCGCTAGTGAGGGTTGACAGGCTGGATGAGAGTGAGCTGCTGAAGACATTGCAAAGAGGTTGGCATTGAAATTCCTTGTCCTATATATATATATATATATGTTGTTACTTATTTTGATTGAGCCTTGTTCTTAGTTATTTTATATATATATATATATATATGTTGTTACTTATTTTGATTGAGTCTTGTTCTTGGTTATTTTAAGACTGATTTTGACGAGTCAACATGTTACTGTCAAGAGGGTCTTTACTTACAAAGGCGTGGTTGGGTGGTCATACTCATGCAGTTATAACTGATGATTCATGGATATTATCCATGAAATAATGAATTATTCACACTCCTAAGGATTAAATAGTATAAATTGGTTTTGATTTGAATCTCTCTTAATCTTGACCTTCCAAAATAGACAGGTTAGTTTTTGATTGCCTCTTCCTCGTGGGGCATAATTTTTTATTCTTGCTTTTAAGTGATTCAGTTTGAGTTTTCCCTAAAGTTTCTGAATTTGTAGGTATTAGTAATTCAGCAAAGGAAGAAGAGATAGTAGGTGGACTTTCAGCTTTAAGGAATGCGGGAAAATCTACAAAAGATGGAATTCTTGGAACTGCTAGTGCACCTATTCATATGGTGGCTACAGAAGGAGGACACTTTAAAGAACAACTGTGGCGCACAATTCGCACCATTGCACTTGCTTTTCTTTTGATATCTGGTGTTGGAGCACTAATTGAAGATAGGGGTCTTAGCAAAGGTATATTGTATTTTGACACTTGAGTTGTTTGTACTAGGTGGTGCTAGTGCATACTAGATATTAAACTTCTTGCTTGATTTGTCGTTTTCTATAAGCCAGGACTTGGTTTTCATGAAGAAGTTCAACCTAGCATGGAATCGAACACCAAATTTAGTGATGTTAAGGGTGTTGATGAGGCAAAAGCTGAGCTGGAAGAAATTGTTCATTATCTCCGAGATCCAAAGGTACATCCTTGTAATCCTTTTTAATATGTTTTATCCAACCTGCACACCTGTTACTTGTTAGTAGTTTAATTATAACCTTTGTAATATAACTGCCGACTTTTCCTGATAACAGCGATTTACTCGTCTTGGTGGGAAGCTCCCCAAAGGTGTTTTACTTGTTGGGCCCCCTGGAACTGGAAAGACTATGTTGGCTAGGGCTATTGCTGGAGAAGCTGGCGTTCCTTTTTTCTCATGCAGTGGCAGCGAGTTTGAGGAGATGTTTGTTGGAGTTGGAGCTAGGAGGGTGAGAGATCTATTTTCTGCTGCAAAGAAGAGGTCACCGTGTATCATATTTATAGATGAGATAGATGCCATAGGGGGCCGCCGTAACCCTAAGGATCAGCAGTACATGAAAATGACTTTGAATCAGTTACTTGTTGAATTGGATGGCTTTAAGCAAAATGAAGGGATCATAGTGATTGCAGCAACAAATTTCCCTGAGTCTCTGGACAAGGCACTGGTGAGGCCGGGACGCTTTGATCGTCACATTGTTGTTCCAAATCCAGATGTAGAAGGGAGGAGACAGATTTTGGAATCCCACATGTCAAAGGTATCCATTTTCTATTAAAGGAATAGGAATAAAGGAAGACCAGCTCTTTTGGTGACCAAATGGGTAGATAGGCCTTATTGGTTTGACAAACTCTAAACCTCTGTTTTAAGGTTATATTTGCTGTAACAAAACTAAAATTTTTGTTGCTATTGACTTTGGCACTTCAGGTTTTGAAGGCAGAGGATGTTGATTTGATGATTATAGCTAGAGGGACACCTGGCTTCTCTGGTGCTGATCTTGCAAATCTAGTCAACATTGCTGCTCTCAAGGCAGCCATGGATGGTGCTAAAGCAGTGACAATGACCGACTTGGAGTATGCAAAGGACAAGATCATGATGGGAAGTGAACGTAAGTCGGCTGTAATATCTGATGAGTCAAGAAAGCTGACCGCTTTTCATGAAGGAGGACATGCCCTGGTGGCCATTCATACAGATGGTGCTCTTCCAGTTCACAAGGCGACAATAGTCCCAAGAGGTATGTCTCTTGGCATGGTTGCCCAATTGCCGGATAAGGATGAGACAAGCATATCACGCAAGCAAATGCTTGCTAGACTTGATGTTTGCATGGGGGGGCGTGTGGCAGAAGAGCTCATCTTTGGAGAAAGTGAAGTTACCTCAGGGGCATCTTCCGATCTGCAACAAGCTACCAGTCTTGCCAGAGCAATGGTTACCAAGTATGGGATGAGTAAAGAAGTTGGGGTTGTTACCCATAACTATGATGATAATGGAAAAAGCATGAGTACAGAGACTAGACTTCTTATTGAAAAAGAAGTGAAACAGTTCCTTGAAAGGGCTTATAACAATGCAAAAACCATCCTTACAACCCACAGCAAGGAGCTTCATGCACTTGCTAATGCTTTGCTTGAACACGAAACACTTTCAGGCAGCCAGATTAAGACTCTGCTTGCTCAGGTCAACTCTCAACAGTCGCAGCAGCAGCAACAGCATCAACAGGTTGTTGCAGCACAGGGCAATTCAAAGTCCAACCCTGTTCCACCTTCAACTCCCAATTCAGCTGCAGCAGCAGCTGCTGCTGCGGCGGCGGCAGCAGCTAGTGCTGCAGCCAAAGCCAAATCCAAAGGCGTGGCCCCTGTTGGATCCTAGCATAAAATCTCTCAGTAGGACCTAGGCAAAGATATCCTTATTAGATTTTTATGTGCATACAGCCACCCCAGAACTAAGGTTGAGTGTTCGAGAGGATAGCTTGACTGCTGTCACCAAGGCTCTTGCGTATGAATTTCTTGAGATTGTCATCTAGGAGATTCAGTTGTAGCCGGTACCTAAAAAGGCATTGGTGGAACATGGAATATTACCCCATTGTTGTTATATTCCCTTCTTTTCTTTGCTCTCGTTCCCTGTGATTCTGAATAATCCGACATGAATGAGAAAAACCACCAAAGCATTCTGAATTTCTTTCCATATTAGCTTTATCACGTTGTGAAAGATGGAATTTGATGATAAGGGATGAGATGGACAATTCAATTACATTTTGAATAAACGTGAAATGAATAAGAAAAATAAATAAATGTAATCTTAAGGTCGCCTTCAACGCATGCACCACGCAATACATTAATCTAAATAAAGAAAAATAAATAAAAGAAAATGTTAATACATTAAACTCACAGAAGATGGGTACCAAAGTACCAATCTGACCGCAAGCAGTATCAACTATTTTTCATTATCCAAAACGTTGTACAAAAATCAACAGATTATTTTTCAGTAGGAAACATTTCAATCTAACTTTGAGACTTTACACAAATTATGATTTGTAACTCGCACAAATAAAAAAAGCAGTAAAAATAAAATTTCCATCCACGTTTACATAATCACATTTTCATCCAAGTTCACAACCTTGAAGGAAAAAAAAAGGAGGTACTGATACTAACGATACTGCTTAGGCTTTGACAAAACAATAACAAAAGTAACGAAATTAAAATGTAAGTATAGATACATTTGTAATTGATACTAACATCATGCATATTTATTAAGCAAGCTATTTATAACAAATATAAATAAATAATTTTAAATAACAAGAATTTATAAATCAATTGTTCACTTATGGTTTAAATATGTCATAATATGGATATTGTTACAGGTCAAAAGGGAAAATGCACCATTATCATATACACCATATGTTAGTAGGCAAGACACGTTAGGTTTTGTTAGTAGGCAAGACATGTTTTTATTGATTCGAGTAGAGGGAATGATTCAGTTATCAGTTGAGAGTATAAGGTGGGGCTGTAAGAGTGCGAGATGGTATGGATTAATTATAATTAATCATTGGGCTTATCCTATTAGGGAAGCACCTATTTTATCAAATCCATTCTCATTCTTAGTTATAGCACCTTTCCCATTGAATTTGTTACTGGAGTATAACATTGGTATCAGAGTTGAACCACCCCACTTCTGCTACCTTCATCATGGTGACGACTAAATAATTAGACACCTGTATGGATGAGAATGACAAGAAGTTAGACTTGAGGTTTTTGGAGACGAACTTAATATGTGCTTAATTGCTGATACATTTAATCAATGACATTTAATGATTAATGCTTCAAAATGCTTAAGATGTCCACTTTAGTTAATATTTGATTTTAGGTACAATTCAGAAACAAAGGAGCTAAAGTGAGTACAAAACACAATCTTGAGTCATCTTCTTGAGATTCACACTCACTTGTCTTCATAGAATAAGAAGAAGAAGGATTAGAGCAAAGAGGAGATATGAAAATGCAAAAATAGGACTTTTGCCACCTGTATGTCTAAGTCCTAATTTTTAGTATAAATGGAATATGTGACGGTAGAAAGGAATGTGAATCATTTTAGGGGTTTAAGGGTTTTAGGAATGATAGAGAGCTTGCTATTTTGTAGACCCATGGAAGGCTAAGCTTCCCAACGCTAGTTCAGAGGTGATATTGACACTGAAGAACATGGTTTTCCTATGTTTATTGTTTGGGAGAATGATCTTAATACGTTCATTGAATTGTTTTATTACGAACTCATTGCTAGAATCTTTAATATAATTCGTAATCGTTATGTTGAGATTCGTTAGTAGCTACTAGTAGTGTCGAATCAATAGGGATAACTAACTCGAGCTTATGTGGTTGTTACCTTGATTAATATATTTTCCTAGCTTATAATGCGGCTGTCCAATTAAATATAGAGAGCTTATTCTAGATTGTTTGATAGCTAGGTTCGATTAAAGAGCTTATTTTAATTGAACAAAACCTAAAGGAAAGTTGAGATTAACAAAGCTTATTGTTAACCTATGATTAATAGTTACTAGGAGAAGTATAAGAATAAGAATTTAATGAAATATGCTTAATTGTGTGTAGGTTGATATAGAATTGATGATCGGGTCCTTAACATATCCATCACCTTTCTCGATTTTATGTTGTTTAATTTAATTTGCTTTCATTAGTTTAGTTTCACTTTATTTTCTTATTTAAAACCAAACAACGTCCTAACCTAAACACCAAATCTTTTCATTTCAAAAGCTTTACACGCACCCTCTATGGGATTGAGTTAGACTCATCAATAGCTATAGTTTTATGTTGAGTTATTTTGTGTAGTATTACGATCTGCTACCAATTTTTTGGCACCTTTGTTGAGCAGTATGGTGCTTTATTTTTACTTTTTGATTTCAATTGGTGTTGTATACTTATTTGTTTATAATTAACTTCTTTTCAGTTATTTCTTGATCTTTTTTCTGTTTTTAGTGTAATAAGAGAACAATAACTTGACAAAGGGTTTGGTCCGATTTAGTCGCTCAATCGAACCCACCATTGATTTAATATATTACATTGATATATTGATAAGGTGAATATCAAGTCTATTCAATGCTAGGTATCATGAGTAAAAGAGCCTAAAAAATTCTCTTTTCGTCTTGTCCTATGAACTTTAAGGTGTATGAAGTTTCATATTGGATTCTTTAAGAAGATAGAGAAGGTCACCAAGATTTTTGGATCCGTTGCCGAACTTGTTCCAAGATCTCCAATCGAATTGATATTGATATATATGCCCCTTATGCCTTGGGGGACATACGTGCTACAATGGCCGGGACAAAGGGTCATGATCCCATGAGGGTAAGCTAACTCCATAAACTCGTCCTTATTTCGGATAGCATGTAGGTGGGTGAAAGCCTAACGAAGCAATGCTGCGTGAAGTTAGAAGGCCTATGGGTCGTGAACTTCTTTTCCTGTCCATGACCCTTGGATGCCGATGACGTCCTTAGGGTGATCTCATAGTTTCTATAGGGTGGAGACAATGCGGACGGTTCATGAATTTTCCTTCCTTTTGTCGCATTTTGCTAAAGGGTTGATGGGAGATAGTGCATTAAGCTGTTTGCAAGGGCCAACTTAATCCTCTTCCCTAGGGATCCCAGATGAGGGAACCCTAGGAGAGTCGTTGACTCCAACTATCTCCCATGTACGATCCATACTAGATTTGACCAACTGTCTATCCTACCTCCTCTACGTTCCTGACAACCCATCTTTGTGTTAGTAGAGTCTTCAGTGGCATGTTTCGATCTTCTTCCCCATTACTTAGAAAGAGTGAGCCACCAGTTCATGTACAAGATACTATCATTACCGCCCAGACAATTAGACATCCAACCCATAATCGCAACGACCCAATTGCAAGAGCGGAGCTCTACCAACTGAGGATCTGGAAAAATCGACGAAATAGAAGAGATCCGAATGAATGGAAAGGAAAAAACAAAGGATGAAATACATTTTCACTTTAAAGAGACATACTATCAAAATAGACCTGTTTATGAAACTTTTTATCTAGATGGGAATCAAGAAAATTCGAAGTTAGAAATATTGATAGATAAAGATCTCTTCTGGTTTGAAAAACCTCTTGTAACTATTCTTTTCGACTCTAAATG
>JANIHY010000008.1:61718793-61732732 GCA_027479065.1 Erythroxylum brevipes
CTTACAAAACCCCTTAACCAAGCACTCCTTAAACATTATCGCTTTTTCTAGTAGGATTAATATAACCTCTTCCTATTTTAGAACAAATGTGGGAGGATGTCTCAATGGATTTTGTGCATGAATTACCTAAATCAGCTGGGTTAAGTACAATTATGGTGATAATAGACCGACTCAGAAATATGTTCATTTTGTCATTTTAAAACATCCCTACACTCCCTCCATTGTGGCTGAATTATTTGTCAAGCATATTCTTAAACTTAATGGATTTGCAAAATCTACTGTGATCGATAGAGATAAGGTTTTTATAAGTCATTTTTGGAGGGAACTAATTCCCTACAATAAACCCAGCTATAGTCCAACACCATCTACGATTCCTTAGATCTTATAATTTAATTAGTTTTAAAAATAAAAACTTTACAATATTTTAAAAAATTCCTTAAATTATATATTTGAATTACACCGCAGCCGAATCTCTTTTGCCCTTTTCAAAAAATTGTTTTTATACTTATTCGGGCAACTAAAAGTAAAACCCTTCATAAGCCCTGCTCGTACCTCTGCTAGTCACCGCCAGCCATCTCTGGTAATTGTGTCTTTTAAGTAAAATTATCGTACTGGGAGTTCACTGCAACTATAGCAAGTTCAGGTCAACAATAATCCTTCTCGTTGGTTGTCTTGAGCTATGGAGAAAGATACTTCCTTTCTTTTTGCTGGCATCAATTTCGATAAGAAGAAATTCGCTACCGACATTTCCCGTTTTAAGGTACTCTTAATATCTTAGTATTTTCTCTCTATATTTTTCTTGGAGTTCTCTCAACTGAAAGCTTCTGGGTTTCTTGTTGACGTTTTCTTTTAATCAGGGGAAGAAAGAAAGTAATCGTACAGTTTCAGTGAATGACACGAACTTGATTGAAAGTGTAATTCCTGAGCCAGTGGAAGCAAGAGTCTCCAAAGTGAGGAGGAAGCGAAAAAATATAACCTGCTCGGGTAATTGGGTTGTGGGTTTGCACTTATTTTGATTTTGATTCTTTTTTGGTTTTAACTGAAACCTTTGACTTTGTTGATAAACAATATACTGGAACAGATACTGTGGAGGGGTTTAGCGTATTTAAGAGCTCAAATGTACCGGGTGTGGCAACTGATGAAAAGAATGAACAAGAACAAAACGATGGAACATTGAGGTGGAAAAAGGAATTAAATAAACAACTGGAGGTTATTATTATTTCTGTCCACTTCTCGATTTTACAGTTTTTGCCTTAACTTTCTAGTTATCCTTTTATTTTCCTTCTTTTCTGATTTCCATTTTTTTCTTTTACTTATGAGGTTAGGAAGATTCACTTTTAAGGAAGAAGTATAACATCCATGTCTCGGGTAGTAATGTTCCTACTCCACTTCAAAGTTTTGCAGAATTGAATTCGAGGTAGTTTTCTGTGCTTCCTTGACATGTCATGCCGTGGTTTGATTTTGAGTTGCCAAATGCCAATTTGTTTGTCCCTTTTCTTCAACAGTAAAATTAGGCTTTTTTAAAAACTCAAACTCTTTTCTAGTGTCTGAGGTAAGATCAAAGTTGTTACAAAAGCTTGCCTTTTTCATGGTCCCATTCAAGTAATATATATAACTCAAAAATTGTTGATGCCATTGATATTGTGATAGCAGTTACAGTTTCTTTCATTTGTAGAGGTCTTCTGCATTCATCATAAAGGGTTGTAATGCAGTTTTTTTTGGGACTGTGTACCATATTGGTTATCTTGAGATGGATTGAATGTTTTTCCAATGTCTTGCCCCTTGTTCAATGTCATGAGAGGTGCTTTGGTTACTTCCGTTCATGTTAAGCTGCATATCAGAATTATAATTATGTTTCTTCCATTAATCTTGTTAAACTTTTCACTGTACTTCCCTAATCCTTGGAAATAAGAACTGTCATTTTTCACAGATACAGGTGTGAGTTATATTTACTAAACAATTTTACAGAACTTGGATATCAAGAGCCAACCCCAATCCAAAGGCAGGCTATTCCAGTCCTCTTATCGGTATGGTCTTCATGTTTGTTACATTTTATTGTTTATGCTTCTGCATTTATCCTCTTTTTCCATTTACCTATTGATGCATAATAAGATTTAACCACACATTTAGCTAATTCTTTTTAAACTAAGCTCCCGATCGTTTATCTTAGGGCCGGGAATGTTTTGCTTGTGCTCCTACTGGATCAGGGAAGACTTTGGCATTTGTTTGCCCCATGATAATGAAACTCAAGGTACAAGAGATATCATTTAGCTATTCATCCAGAATTTTCAATTTTGAGTTTCCTTGACAAACTACCTGAACAAACAGCATCGTTTGAATACCGGGATTAGAGCTGTTATATTATGTCCTACTCGAGAGTTGGCTGCACAGACAACCAGAGAGTGCAAAAGAATGGCTTACGGAAGTAAATTACGTGTGTTGCTGATGACTAAGGATCTCATAAGGAATGCTGATTTATCAAAGCGTCATTGTGATGTACTTGTTTCCACACCATTACGGTTAGAATTGGCTATTCGGAAGAAAAGGATCGACTTAACCAGGTGGGGGCAGTTTCATTATTTGATTTTTAAGGTCATACTAATGATAGCATTAAACATTTTGGTCAATTGCACACCTTTGCTAGATGTCTAATCATATTGAAAGGCAAGTTTCATTTGGTACTTTATGGCTGGCATGTGAGCAACTTAATCATATGAATAATCTAGTGCTTTAGTGTAGGAATAACATTAAACATTTGGGTTAATTGCACCAAGGCAATTATTGCCTTTCTAGAAGTGTTATGTGGTTTAAATTTACCTTTAAAGTTCTTGAGGTTTGATAATTAGTTAACAATTTTTTTAACATTTTGTGAGTAGTTAAACTACTGAATTTTTTTTTAACAAAAATGACTTGAAACTGCTTTTGAATACATTCCTAGTTATAATTTTGTAAAATGTCAGTATAAAATATAGGGAAATAGTTTATTTTAATAACTATAAAGTGATTTAATTTTTTTTTGAAGTCTATAGAAGAATTAAAAGAGGAAAAATTAGTTAACTACAAGCCTTAATTTGGGGGATGGGGGATGGGAGTTGATTTGACCGTAAAGACAACAAAGGCTGAAATTTAGATTATGTTAGGATTCCTTATTAGATAGGAAGTAGTGGTAAGATAATTATGTTATTCTAATTATTTAGAACTTAAACTTATAAAATTTTATTATAATACAATTTAAATTTGTTAGGAACTTTTCTTATTAGAATAAGAGTTTAAGAACTTCTCTATATCCTTTAATAAGAACAAGCTATCCTGAATTTTTCCTACAAACTTGAGTTTTCAATTAGAAGATTTGATGCTTTCTTTTAAGAGTAATTTTAGACTCTATCAGTGATTTCTAGTTCCTAAGCTCCATTATTTATGTTCCTCACTTCATTCCAAGTTCTAACCTAAAGTTCTAGGAATCAAAATACAAATTCTAGCCAATCATAACCCAAATTTCAATCATATTAAACTCTAAAATCGTATCCAAAATTTCTAGCAATTACCCTAAAAACTCAGCTATACCTGATCTAAAATTTCAGCATTCCAAGCTGAGATGCAAACCTAAAACTTGATATTTCAATAGTCTACTATTATCCATATTTCTTAATTTTGTGAGTTTGTGCTACTGTTTAATACTTCCTCTATTTGTCCTACATCAATTTGGTATCAGAGCTTTGATTCACAATTGCGGCACGATGCAAAAGGTCTTATAGAAGAATATTTAGTGATCAAGAGCAAGATGGAATGCTTTTTAGAATTATGAAAAATTGGATATCGAAGATTCTCGATCACAAGGTGCTCCAAAAATCAACTTACATGTAGCAACTCCTATAAGGATAGTCGTCATGGTCAAAACTGCAAGAAAAAATTATGCAAACCAACAATCTATATTTGATTCTAAACATAGAGAAGGTGGTAATAAGCAAGACGAAGGAACTGATATTGATCAACAGCACACAGTGCAAAGGAAAATATTTGTTGAAAAATCTTATTATAATTTTGATTCTTCAAATCTAATTGGCACTACTCTAGAGGAAGTGTTTGTTACGAGTGATGAAATTATTGACACCTCTCCTTCAATTGATCAATTAGAATCTTCAAGCTTACATGTTGATGGTGCTCAAATGCCTGAGGAAATGGAGAGTTAGGCAATGAAAGATGATACGAAATCCCTTACTATAGCTGTGTTATGTGCCCGTGCTTGGGATCGAGTCCAAAGACGATTCTTAGGAAAGTTAATCTCTTTACCCTTATTTACATTGGTTCCCTTCCTTTCAGAATCTATTTTTGGTGATGAAAAACTGGCAACACTTGTCAAAGACAAGGTCTGCCGAGATTGGGCTAAATTACTCTACTCCTAATTAGCTAATTTTTATGATAACTTCTTCCTTACTTTATTGCACAACATAATAGCCTTATATAGCCAAAGAAACATAAAAGTTCCACCTTGACTAGGACTCCTATTCAAGCTATTTTTAGGACTCTTAGAAAGACTCCTATTTAAGTTGTTTTTATTAACATAACTATAAAAGAAACTAGTGTAGAAATAATAGGGAAATAATAGACTTCTACTAAAAATAAAATACTCCTCTAATAGACTCCTAATAAAGCACTCATACTCCTCTAATAGACTACTAATAAAACACTCTTCCATATCATCACTCTCCTCTTCGACATCGAGCTTGCCCTCAAGCTCGAAATCAAGTTATGCCAGTGATGGTACGCAAAGATATCTCCTCCTCTTCTTCCTTAGAGTCTGCCACCTCAATCCAAAATAGTCTCTTACATTTGTGCCCCATCAAATAAGACTCGTCGCAATTGTAGCACAACCCCTTATCTCTTCTTTCATCCATTTCTGCTCTGGTTAAGCGTCTTCCCATCGGGGGTGGAGTACTTGCTATACTGGAGGTTGTTGTTTTAGCCCCTGAGTTTATCTTACATCCTAAAAGTGTAGCTGCACTCGTGTTGGTGTTGTTACTGCTACTGTCTAGCTTGTTAAGATGGCCATAAGGTGGTGTTTCAGCTGCCTCTTGCCCCTTGGGTGTATTGCATCTGCATACATTGTAATTTTCTTTCACATGCTCTTGCTAAGTTCATTGTAGCCCCAAGATTAACAGGATATTGTATCTCCATCTCGATTTGCAGCCCTTCCACCAACCACACTGTGAATAGATTTACTTATAGATCTTGTGGAAGCCCTATGGTTCGAGCCAACAATGTTTGGTATTGGCGTTGATATTCTTATACGCTCCTTGTCTGTTTGAGGTTAGCCAATTCTCCTACAGGGTTGTTGCTAAGGTGAGGGTCAAATCTCATATTGCAGTGGTTTTTGAAAGAGTACCAATGTATCCCTGGTTCTTGTTCAAGTTGGAAGAACCACAATTGGGCCTCCCCCATTAAATGAAAGGCAACCAATCTTACCTTCTCCTCCTCCGCTGTTTGTTGGCTTAGGAAAAACTGCTCACACCTGTGAAGCCAAACCAACGGATCCATCGTGCCATCGTATGTTGGAAATTCCATCTTAGTATAATTAGGCACCATTCTTGCCCCGCTGCCATCGATCCTCTCCTCCCATGGTGGTGGTGATGGTGCTTGATACTCGCTCGATTTTGTGCCTTCCAACCTTGCAAGCATGCGGATAATCTCTGCATTTTGAGCCTTTAATTCTTGCTGCCCCATCTCTAATGCTCGTATCCTCTGATCCATCTGCCAATCTACTGAAGATTGCTCTGTAGTTGAATGGCCCGTTTAATCCATGAACCCTTGCTCTGATACCAAATTGTTATATGCTTGTGTTTGGAATCGAGTCCAAGGACGATTCTTAGGAAAGTTAATCTCTTTCTCCTTATTTAGGTTGATTCCCTTCCTTTTAGAACCTATTTTTGGTGATTGAAAACTGGCAGCACTTGTCAAAGACAAGGTCTACCGAGATTGGGCTAAATTACTCTACTCCTAATTAGCTAATTTTTATGATAACTTCTTCCTTACGTTATTGCATAATGTAATAGCCTTATATAGGCAAAGAAACATAAAAGTTCCACCTAAACTAGGACTCCTAGAAAGACTCCTACTCAAGTTGTTTTAGGACTCTTAGAAAGACTCTTATTCAAGTTGTTTTTATTAACATAACTATAACAGAAACTAGTGCAAAAATAATAGGGAAATAATAGACTTCTAATAAAAATAAAATACTCCTCCAATAGACTCCTAATAAAACACTCATACTCCTCTAATAGACTCCTAATAAAACACTCATCCATATCAAGCTATAACAGTTCTAGCCACTCCTCATCTTAAAGTGGAGATAGATGTTGTTTGTGATGATAGCTAAAAGAGATGGAGGATATTGAAAATTTTCTTGTTAAGTGAAAAATAAGGCCAAATTTTGACAATAGTTTAATTTTAATATCTGAATTTCATAATTTGAATTTAGATTTATGTGATTAGTATTTGTCACATTCTACGTCGAGGACGTCTTCAAACAAGCCAGAGAGAATTGTTACAAACGATATTAAAGGTCTATTGAGGAAATAAAAGAGAAAAAATTAATTGACTACAGGCTTTAATTTGGTGGGTTAGAGGATGTGAGTTCAGTTGATAGCAAAGACAACAAAGGCTGAAATTTAGATAATGTTAGGATTTCTTATTAAATATGAAGTACAGGTAACATAACTATGTTATTCTGGTTTTAGATATGTTGTCCTAAATGTTTAGAGCTTGAACTTATAGAATTATATTGTTATATGATTTAAAATTATTAGGAACCTTTTTTTACTAGAATAAGGGTTTAAGAACTTATCTATGTATATATTTGTGCTAATCCCTTCAATAAGAACATGCTATCACAAACTTGAGTTTTCAATTAGAAGGTGTGATGTTTTATTCTAACAGTGATTCTTAGACTTTAGAAGTAATTCTTAGTTCCTACCCTACATTGTTTGTTTCCCTCACTACAGTCCAACAATTCTAACCTAAAGTTCCGGAAACCAAAACCAACCCAAATGTCGGCCATATTAAACCCTAAATGCTATTCTAAAATTTTAGCAATCTAACCTTAAAAACTCGACTATATTTAATCTGAAATTTAAGCATTCCAAGCTGAAATCTGGACTTGAAACTTACTATTCTAGCTGTTTAATGTCAGTTATATTTTCTAATTTTGTGAACTTTAGCTACTGGTTAATACTTTTTTCTATTTGTCCTACATTAGAATGTTACTAAATCTGCTATGTTGATACAATTCTCAGTCCTTTTTTTTTTTTGGAAAAAAACTGTACAGTAAGTGAGCTTGGTGATATCACCCTTAAACATTTTTGTTGTTGTTGGTCTTTGGCCCATTATGTTCTGCTAGAGAATTTGTGATTTTCTTGTGATGAATCAAAAACTCATAAATGATTAATAAAATGGTGGTGTTTTTGTATTTGAAATCCCGTGTACATGCTTAGTTCTAAATATTTTGCCGAAAGATGAATTCTGTTCTTGCTGTATAGAACTTGTATTTCTATGTCAGAGAGCTACCTGGCATTAATGAGTCTGACTGTTTGCTTCTTACGGATAGGAAACAGCTAGCTAGGATCCTGATGAAGCTTTGTGTTGCCAAGGATAATCACAATGAATTGACATTCAGTCATATTTTAATTTTGTTATTGGTTGTTATGCAGAGTTGAATATCTTGTTCTTGATGAATGCGATAAGCTATTTGAGCTTGGCTTATTGAAGCAGATAGATTATGTGGTGAAAGCATGCTCCAACCCTTCAATAGTTCGTTCGCTGTTTAGTGCTACTTTACCTGATTATGTTGAGGACCTTGCACGTAGGAGTATGCATGATGCTGTTCGAGTTATTATTGGAAGGAAGTAAGTTTGAATTATTCTTTGTCAAGTAATGTGATGTCATTTCCCTTGACAAGCATCATTTGAATTCCAACAGGAATACTGCTTCTGAATCAATCAAGCAAAAATTGGTGTTCGCTGGCAATGAAGAAGGAAAACTTCTTGCACTTCGACAAAGCTTTGTGGAGGTATGTTTTTCTTTTTCTTTTTCTTTTTTGGTGAACTCTTGGAGAAAGTTTTATGGGGAGAATGCATTATGAAAGATTATGGCATCTGGCTAGAAAATTTTTCTGTTGATATCATGACATATAAATGCCATAACAACGTTCTCTTTTATACGTCAGAAAATTTTATTCTATTGACCATTTCTTTTACCTCCTTATATGTGGCAATAGAGTCTGAGTCCACCTGTGTTGATATTTGCTCAAAGCAAGGAAAGAGCAAAGGAACTCTTTGCGGAATTGAGATTTGATGACATCAGAGCTGATGTCATCCATTCTGATTTGTCACAAGCACAGGTGAGTTGGATCCTGGTACTGAAATTGTTTTGTTGGGAGACAGGATCAAGGAAGTTTCCATGCTTTCTGGTACAAGGTCTGAGATCTGGGGTCTATTTTATTTTGCTTGCAATGAGGAGTTCATTGCTGTGGTTACTAATGATGTATTTTGTTTGGATATAGAGGGAAGAAGCTGTGAACAATTTCAGATGTGGAAAAACGTGGGTTTTGATTGCCACTGATGTCATTGCCCGTGGTATGGATTTCAAAGGTGTCAATTCTGTTATTAACTATGACTTCCCAGATTCTGCTGCTGCATATATCCACAGGATTGGTATGTATCCCAAAGCTTATGGCAGCTAACATTTTCTGCTATTATGAGAATTCATGTCAATGTTCTTCAGTAGCTGGTGGTTTATTTTTTTCTTTCTGATTCGTCCACTGGCATTTGTTACATGTACTAGCAAGTTGGTGTTAACTTAAAAAGGCATCTATTCTTGTAGTTGTCCAGTTTTCGGGTTGTCTTTCTTATCGCACTGAATGTGAAAATGACCGTATGCAGGTCGATCTGGCAGAGCTGGCCGAGTGGGAGAAGCTGTCACCTTGTACACAGAAGATGATGTTCCATTTCTGCGCAACGTAGCCAATGTGATGTCAGCTTCGGGTTGTGATGTTCCATCATGGATCATGTCTTTGCCTAAACAAAAGTGGAAAAAGCACCGGCCTCATAGAGAATCAATTGCAACCAAACCTAAAGACCAGGAAGAATGATAAGAAAATTGGAATGTCATTCTTGTCCAAGTGATTAACCAATTTATGGACTCCCTTGTCTGGTTGGTTTGTAATTCAAAATAGATTAGTGTTACTATGTGGACATAAAAGCCCATTAAAGCCATCCATATGTATTTTCTTATGACAATTAGTTAGAAATATTATAAGATAAAGTATATAAAAAATATTTAAAAATTTTGATAATAGTATAATTAAAAAAATCATGTTATTTTTAGATATTAAATTGTTTTTATCCGTTGCTTTGTTACGGTGGATATTATTAAAGGAAAAAGATTAGTCTACTTTTTTTTCTTTTTTTTTATTAAGGAAATAGTTAGATTTTATATAATATATTTAAACAAATTTATTAATGGACAAGTTTATTGAGACTTAAGAATTTCATATGAAATTTTACTTGCATGTTTATTAAAGTTTTCACTATGTTTATTGTACCTATCACAGTTGAGTAGCTTGATTGACAGTTATTGGATATGTTGTGAATTAAATGAAAGTGGTTGAATGATTATTGTAGGACTCATTACCCTTAAACAATTTGACAATATTTTATTATTTTTATTATTAATGCTAAAAAATTAATATGATTGGTAAGATATTAATTTCATATTTTATATCTAATTAGAATATTGTATGATGTAAGGATTGAATGATGTAAAAATATTATATACGAAAGTTTTTGTTAAAATTGACATTTCTAACATTTAAGTAGTTATAATGATTCTTTAGTTGTTAATCTTAATATATGAATATAAATTATTTAATTTAAAAATTAAAATATGAATTAAATATATTAGTTTATCTTTCTAAGATATAATTTTAGATTTTTAATTTATATATATTAATAACATATTTAGCAACCTAATATGTTACGCACAATTAACACTTAAAAGTAGAAAAAAATTTAATCAAATTACACATGATTATATAGTTTATATAAAATATTTAATGAATAGAAACAAATATTAAATATTGACATACTACACTTAAATATTTATACGTTCTATAAGAGCTAGTATTCTTGACATACTACTTTCGTAAGGTTCTCTTAATATGTTTTTAGAGATACTATAAGATGTCAAAAATTTTGCGAGGCTATGAAAATTGTTTGAGATCAAATTCAAAAGGAAATGTAAATAATAAAATTAAATTTTATAGTATAAATAGGATTATCTTAGGAATTGCAAAATTTTGACCTTATATTACAATCAATTTCTTAATTAACTTTTTTAACTCGACTCATTTGTAATTGAATCTTACCTTCTAAATATTATTAGTGAAATATATGATCTATGTTATTGCAAAATTTACATAAGCAACTCATATTCCATATAAGGAACCCAAAATGCCACCTATCTAAGTACTCATGTCAACCAGGGACCATCTATGGCTCATGCAAAAATAATGGGCTAAAAGTAAAAATTTAAGCCTAAAATTTGCGATTAAACACAAGCTAGACCTTAGTGTTTTACATTGTTCAAATTAATTTCTATTGTTCTATAAACATTTAAGGTGAACAAATGTAACTGAGACACAACGCTAGCCCCATCATTGATGACTTGATATAATATTTTAATATTTTTGGTCCACAATGCCACAAAGTACACCACATGGCCCTATGGAACCCAACCATCTTTTTTAAAATATGTAAACTTAATTAATTAATTAATATTTCTTATTAATTTAATTGATCTTAAATAAAATTAATTAGACCAATACAATAATTTAAGGCTCGTTTGATTTCACTTATGTTTTTTTATTGTAGTTTTTAGTTTTAGTTTTAGTTTTAGTTTTCTATTTTTTAGTTAAAAAATAAAAACCTGTTTAGTTGAGATTTTTAATATAAAAACTAAAAACAAAAACTTGTTTAGTTGAATAAAAAACTAAAACTAAAACATGTAAATTGTCTCAAATTAGATTTTGAGTCACATTGATTTACTATTCTTGATTCAATATGTATAGAATTTACTCCTACGAATCACAAATTCATATATGAAATGCATATAACTTCTACAATATAATGAGTTTGAAATTTATAAAATCATCATTTGATTCCAATTAAACAAAACAAAGTTTTCAGAAACACCTTTGGCTAGCTTCTAATTGTAAAATAAAGATTTAATTTATTGCAAAATTTAAAATTCAGAATGAAAATTCACCTCTTTTTCTTAGCACCACCACTAGCTGTACAAGAGACCTCATCAAAGGAGAAAGTGAGAAATTTGTACAAATAAGCTAGATAGAAGATGCTTAAAAATTGGAATTCAAATGTTTGAATAATTCAGTTATCACGTGGAGAATCCTAACTTATTATACAAGTGATCTAAAAGGTACTCTCTCAGTTTGTAATACCAACTCAGAATCTAGACATTACAACTAGTAGATCAAAATATAGGAGATTGAAATCTCAATCAACTTAGTCCTTTGCATTTAGATGGGCATGGAGGCAATTCCTTCTTGGTGACAATGTTGTTCAGTTCCACAAAAAGACCTGTGTTAGGCTGTTTTGGAGACATTACCTAACACTAACAATCCTTTTTTAGACGATAAACCAAAAATATTCAATCAAAGAAGCCCCTAAAAAGTAAAGATAGATTTTTTTTTAAATTCTTAGCACTATATAACTGAAATGCTTTAACAACCTTAATCAAATCTTGAAAGGATTAATGAGTTATCAAAGATTATACCACAAACTAGATCAACTAATAGGTTCCAGTAGGACATCAAACAATTCATATAACAACTCTTTTTAACTTTTCAAATCAAATAGTAGAACAAAATCTATTGTAAAATATCACAACCAAAGAATACCCTTTTTGCATGTTACTCAACATATTCAACTAGATTCATCAAAATTTAATATTGGCATTGTTAAACAATAAAAAAGAAGAAAATAAATGTTTGTGTTAATTTATTGTTACAAAACTTCCCTTTATATAACTCGAGAAGGCAACAAGTTTACACAAGTAATCTCCTTTATAATCAATTTCCTGACAATAGTAAAAAAAACTTTATAATCTCCTTCCTCACAAAATCACCGATCTTTGTTTTTAGTGGTGAACTAAGAATTGGAAGGATTGACAACTATGTTTATTGAAGTAGTTAATTATCTAATGAAAAAGGTTTTATCGAATAATCACTTGTCAAAAGAGGAAAACCACATGACTGTTCCTACAAAACTGCGGATGCTAGTGGTGTAACCACAAAATAACATAGGAAAGTACAGACAGATAGAGGAGCAAACACAAAACTTGGGTGCTTTGACCCAAATTTAGACTCATTCTCTATATAGTTTATGATCTTAATAACATATATCCCATATACTGACATTTTTTGGGTTTCAAAGAAATAGAGAAGTACTTTAGCCCCACTTCTTCCAATCAGGTTGAAAGCCCCACTTCTTCCAATCACTTTCCATACAAAAACGAGAAAACCAAAAGTCCATAATTGTAGAAATGCAAAATAACACATAGAAACAATAAATGCACAAAATGATAAATTAGGAAAAAACGTTGAAAAAATCAGAAGGTGATGGAAAATGAGAACCAGGAAAACAAAAAACTAGGAAAACTAGAAAAATAACACAATCCTACGAAAACAAGTTTCAATATAATTACAAAAATGTCAAAACATTTTTTGAAAACTCTCCTGGTGAAAAGACCAAGCTTAATTTCACTTTTTGCATGGATAGAAAAGGGGAAAGTTGGCAACATTTTCAATTTTGGACTAGAATAACCAACTCATAAAAAATATCTTACATTGTCCAACAAAAATTCATATGAACAAAGACGTAGGAGGGAGTGAGAAGAAATAAGTTAGGGACGTACGAGGGAAGAGAAGAAAAAAGAAGTAGGAGAGAGAAGAAATGAGTTAGGTATGTAAGAGAGAAGAGATGAGACTTAATGGAGGAAGTTTATAAGAGGAGGAAGTAGAAATGAAAACTTGTGAAATATTAGGGAAACATCTTATTTATGTTTTCGTAAAACTGTTGTAGATTTTTTATTTTTGAAAATAGTATATTGCAAATTAACCAAACTTGTTTTAAGAAGTTATTTCCTTTTTCATAAAAACCATAATAAGAAATAAAAATAAAAGAGAAACAAACGTGCCTTAATTAAGCATTAACTTAACCCTAATTTTACCTAATCTCTAGCCCTTAAATTTCCTATCTCCGTAACAATACCCTAAATGTTATCTTTTTTTTTTAAATCATCTTTCTCTTTGCTATTGCTAGCCTTCCTCTTCACTATTACTAGCTACCATCTTCATTATTGCGTGCTTCCTTGTTCACCATCTTTCTCTCTCTCTCCCTCTCTTTGAGGATCTTTGGTCTGTCTTTATGTTCCCTTAAGAGTTACATGAAAACCTAGAGATAGGCCAATATAAATCTTCTAGATAAGGGTGAAACCTAATAATGGAACTAACAAGTCGATAAAACAATCCTAGGGGATTTAACAAGAAAGAGTTCTATTAATCAACTAATAGATTTGTTGTTAATAGTCTAGAGAGAGTTATTAAAGCTAGATAAGAGTTTTCACGGTCCAATAATGTAGCGCTCCCTTACCGTGGAGTACACATCGGGACGCCCGTGGGTCGTTCCGGCGCATATCCCACAGCAAGGCAGCACTACTAACGAAAACGATCTCTAAATACTCGCATGACATCAATATAATAAAATCCATAAACATGAAAATCACTGAATTTAAAAACCATAATAATCTTTCATTTCATAAAATCAATCCAAAATATAGACAAGTCTATCAGTCCCCTACAGTCACAATA
>JANIHY010000008.1:61863359-61880931 GCA_027479065.1 Erythroxylum brevipes
CTGCTAGATAGCAACAAAACCCTGAGGTCTTGGGTTCGAGTACCAGAAACTCACCTGAGGCCAGAGGGGACAATACTGATTAAGGTTGTGGTTGCATGGGTGGGGGGATCCAAAACCTGTAATTACAACCCACGGACCCAACAAGATGTGTCACTTGTTTTGCGAATGGGAGGTTTAGGAGTTTCTGGCTTAACTTCATAGTCAGAATCATTGCTTTTGATATGCCAAGAAGAGAGACATTTCATAGATGAAAAATAAATGTTATGCATTTGCTAATTATCGTACTGATCTATATAGGGGAAGCAATTCATAGTTTGTGCATCCCCTTGGATGCTACAATAAATAAGTTTGTAGGTCTTGGATTTAATCGTCCTAGCATGTGACTGGAGATGGATGAATCTTCTTCAAAAACTGGTTACTGCTTTATATCAGCTTCCAATCTTCCCTCTTGAAAAACTGTGGGGATTGAACTGTTTCGAGTATGGATGATAATGATCCATCATAAAAATGATCCCATTCTAGTTGAAATAATTTACCTTCAGCAGTCTGGCTTGAAGCTACTTCTCAAAAGCACTGCAAACATAAAGAAAGTCATGAAGCTCAACGAGCGTTGATACTCTAAAAAGGTCAATTCTCACAATTCAAGCATCTGTTCTGTTGCAATCGGCACTGTTAACAAACTCTACCTAGCAGAGCAAGGCCAAGCATAACTAGTTTGGTGCTTCTTTGTTGCAAATGTTTATATCCAATAGTAAAATGGAGCTTCACTAACGAAAGGAGAAATCAAGAATAGACAAAATAGCCGAAGTGTAGAAGCCTGATTAGGTGGTGAAACAAAGAAACAAGCTAAGAATTGGTTGAAGGCACACTTTGACTTAAGCAACTGGCTAGTTTAACAGAAAGAAGGCCTATCAACAGAAACATGCAACTACTTTGGAACTGGTTAAACAAATCTTTAAGTACTCAAAGTAAGCACATGATATACAAAGGATAAAAGATGTTAAGCTCAAAAATATTGTCGGAAACCATAGTTTTTATAGACATTATATTAACGTCTCATGTGATTCCAGGATACTACTGAAATCAGATATTCAATTCACGAAATAGTCCAAATAAATTTTGGAATCTAGTCTTTGACTTACTTTTTCACAGTACTGATTTTCATCCAATAACAGTTTTAATAAGAAAACCATAAATTTAACAAACATACAGATTAGGGAATGGAGACTTATGTACGAGAATGTGATTGCTAAAACAGTTGCTTACATTAGCTTTACACAATAGACATTCTATATAGCATTAAAATAAATCTTCTCAATGAAACTCTAAAAGCGGCATAGTGAAGACATAGGTAGAAAAGGAGTAATTAAAGCTTATCATGCTTAATTTGTACTCTTGAATCACATCTAGCAAGTGAAAGGAAAAGAGAACAAGAAAAGTTTGGGGAAATTTTAATAGTGTCTATAACCAAACTCTTGCTCACACACTTGAGAAGATCTTGATAGAACTCCTGGCGTTTATTTAACTCAGCCATGGGAATGCCATCATATTTTGGGCCCAATTTCTTGCATATAGAGTTTGGATGAACATCTGCTCAAAATAGTTATTAGAAAAAATACTTGTCATTGCTAAGTTCAAGTTAAGAAGGGGAAAATTAGAGAATAAAATGGTATAATAACACCCACTTAGTAGAAGTACTCACAGAAACCAAATGCATAAACTTTCAGAGACTTTACTCTTATTATTGTCATGGTTTTAGATCCAGTTCCAACAAGGACCTGCAATGCATTTACAGGTAACCAAAATGATATAAGGTGGGCAGTATTGTGCAATTCTTCAAATTATACATTTTCAACACAAGTTAGGATTTTCAGATTTATGGTTCATTATCTTCAGTATTTTTTGCAGATCAAGCTACCAGATAGTAAAGTTTATTTAAGTTCCGAACAACAAGTATCTATGGCAACAAGATGAATATGTGTCATGCCTACCTCTGAAGCTAAACTACGTGTATTTAATAAAAGTGTTTTTTTATTTTTATGTTGTCAAACAGTATACTGTATGAAGCTCTTTTAAAAAAGCTATTTTTTTAATTTTCAGCCAAACAGTCAACTGGCTTTTAAAAAAAGCTCTTCTCAGAAAAGCTCTACTGACAAAAGCTCTACTGATAAAAGCTCAACCAAACGGGCACTGAGTTAGGTTGGATCTGATTGTTCGTCCGAATTCTTTGTGGGTTCAGGTCCTCTCTGCGAAGTACAATTTCGACGATAGCAACCTCCCCACCTCCTTGGATGCCACCAGGGGATCCATGATGTGGTGAGGCATCACTACCAACTGGCCCTTGGTCACTCAGGGTATGCAATGGCGACTCGGGGATGGGGCTCGGACTCAGTTTTGGTTAGACTCGTGGCTCAGTGGGATGGGACCCCTTAAATCCCACACCCTCTCCCCCATTTCGGCTTCCGATCTCCATGTTTGCATCCGAGACCTTGTGGACTCTGACGGTAATTGGCAGTGGGTTGCCTTTCACCAATATCTCCCACAATCGATTTGTTGTGCTATCACTGGGACTTTACCCCCTCAACCTTTCTTCAGGCCAGATACTTTGGTTTGGGGGCTCTCCGACACTGGCACGTTCACTGTGGCATCCACTTACAACATGATCATGGACACAGCCGAGGCGCCCGTGGCTGACACCTGGACCGGTATCTGGCAATGGCCAGGGCCTCAACGTATTCGGTCCTTTCTATGGCTTATCGCGAAAGAGCGATTATTGACTAATAAGGAACGCATGCAACGACACTTCACTGCGAATGGAACTTGCTCTCATTGTTCCTTGAAGGAATCCTCGCTGCATGCCATCCACGACTGCACTCACAACCGGCGTGTGTGGAATAGCTTCCCTCATTCAACAATTCCCCACAACCTTTACCGTTTGCATATGAGAGAGTGGCTCCATCACAACCTCCACCTCCACCTCCACCGCTGGGTGTTGGGCCACGACTGGTCTCTCCACCATTTCTCACATTTTGTCTTATGCAGGTTTGCTTATCCACTCAGACACGTGGCACAGTAGAGCGACGACAACCGATCGACGCCTTCTATAGGAGCACCTTCTTGGATGGACCCCACTTCCTACTGACTAGATCAAGCTTAACATTGATGGCACGAGCAACCGCTCTTCGGCCACAGTTATTGCCTGCAGTCTCCTCCAGGACAGTGACGGCAACTAGAGGGGTGGTTTCTCCCATAACATTGGCTGGTGCACTCCTCTCCAAGCGGAGCTATGGGGCGTTTATAGGGGTCTGTCTCTTGCTTGGAATCCGGGGCACCACAAGATCGAACTGGAGGTTGATTCTACTAGAGTGATCGATATCCTTTCTTCCCCAAATCATCGCACTCGGACTCCCTACCCTCTTGTCGTCGACATTCACAAACTGTTCACTAAAAACTGGACTGTTGTTCATCGCCATGTATATCGGGAAAGCAACAAAGCCGCTGACTGGCTTGCTCATTATGTCGACCATTTTAATGTTGGAGTCACTTTTTTTGACACTACACTTATAGAGTGCCATATAATCCTAATAAAGGATCGTTCGGGAACCTGTTTCCCGCGTCTTATTATGTAATCTCATTTTCTTCCTTTAAGAAAAAAATAAAAAGAACTTGATTTGAACCGACTTTGGTTGTCATCATGGGTTTGGGGCTCTTTTCTTTTGTTCTGTTGTATTTTTGGTTTGGACTGCCTCTTGTTCTTTCCCACTGGCTCATATGCATGCTTATATTATAAGGCGATAACCGCCCGCCTTTTCCTTTCAATGCGTAACAGTAGTAGTCGATTCAACACCATAACTGATGATTAAAATTTACGCAAAAATCAGAACATTCTTACAAAATTCAGATTTCTTTCCTTCGCGTCACTCTATTGCTTCACAACTCAACAGTCTAAACCCAGAACGAACTCCCCCCTTTTCTCTCCCTAAATTCCAACCCTCTGGAGTTTGGCCAATTGTCCAACTTCTTGTTGTGGGCATTTCCGCCATACAACGAATCTTAGGATCTGAAGTTAATAGAACTATGTTTTGTTCACCAACGCTGTAACGTGCTTATGTCCTCCGTTGACGTAATATCTTCAGCCTTTGCTTTCCTGGAATCTCTGCATAGACCCTTTTTTCCCCCTGATTCCCATGTGCACAATACTAGGGATCTCAACTGTGTTATTGTTATAAAGCGCCTAGCTTAGATTTTCTAGTCTTCTCTGACCAGATCTATATTTATTTCTTATCCATACGAATGCATTTGTTGATGTGTAAATCTTTTTAAACTTCATCATTTCTCTTCCAAAATGTATTTTTGGAGTCTGGGTTTTGGTTTTGTGCGAAAACTCAGATTGGTAATTGGCTTTTTATCTCTTTGGTTTCGACCCACAAGGTGAGATTTGTGGAGTCTTTGATATGCAATCAAGGGTCGCTCAATTAGAAGAAGCAAATGGCTACATAGTTTCAATAAGAACTCAATCCAGAGGCTTTCCTATGAGGTTATTGCATTTGTTTTTGTTCTCCTTAGCGCTAATTGTTACCTTTTCAATCATTAGTGTATACACGATCAAACGTTTTGGAGTTCAAACAGCAGTCACTACTGTAAAGTCCAGTTTTTCCTGCACTAAAGAGCCCGGTACTCTGAACCATTGGATTCGCCCTCCTTCGATTTTGCTTCACAAAATGAATGATCAGGAGCTCCTGTGGAGGGCTTCTTTTGTTCCTCGGATAAAGAACTTTCCTTTCAACAGAGTTCCAAAAATTGCATTTATGTTCTTGACTAAAGGGCCATTGCCACTAGCATCTCTCTGGGAAAGGTTTTTCAAGGGCCATGAAGGGTTGTATTCGATCTATGTTCATTCACTGCCAACTTTTGATGCTAAATTTATGCCTTCATCAGTTTTCCATAGAAGACAAGTCCCAAGTCAGGTACGGCCTTCCCGACATCCAACATCTTTTAATCTTCATATGCAATTGATGTCTGTAATTTGTTATTCTTTCCTGCTTACTGACTGATAACGAGGTGATCTATGAATGAAATTTCTCTTGTTCTGCGTTCTTTTTTCTTTTTTGGAAGAATTTTCTTCAAATGAGTATTAACTTTTTTTTGGAAAATTGTGAGTACTAACTTTGTATTGATGAAAATTCCAATCCAAATTTATTGCCGTGGACCTGCAAATTTTTAAGTTATCATTTTTTGTTCCCCACTATCACTAATCTTGAGTTCTTGACCATTCTGATTTACTTGGATCTGAAATTGACGAAGAATTTAGCTTCTTGGAGATACAATTATCTCTCTTAGTTTCCACTTGTTAGAATTGTACTTAGTTGTCTTCTTATTTAAAGAAAACTGTATTGTTTATCTGATGAAGTTATCATGAGTTCCGGAAACCAAAATGCATCTAGTCAAATTGCAAATTTGTAAGCAATTTTTTTAGCTATTGTGTTGACAATGCAACTCATACTAAATTTTAAAATTCAAACTAAGACTGCTTGTCTAGAGTTTAGATTTTCTTACGCTTGCAAGAGAGTGGGGAGTAGGGAGGCCATCCTTATAGGAGCGACATCAAAAAACCAACAAAGGCAAAGCATTGGTTAGAGAGTAATGGTGGTTTGAATATCACCAATGAGAAAAACTCCAACAGATGCAATTACAATGTTATTTTTTTCATTCCTAGATCAAACAGTTAATATACTATTCAAGGTGTAATAAAGCATGTACCGGCATAAAAAAACTGTCGAAAACATAGATTGAGATTTTGTAGGGAAAAAACCTGTTATGGTTCAGGTGTTTGCTAATGTAAGGTAGCATCTCTCCTGTCTTGTTGATAGAATTGATGATGCAGTTGGATGCCCTTGGCTAATGTATACAGAAGTGAGATATTCTTGCACTTAAATACAGGATTGGGTTTTCTTGAAAGGGTCTCTAGAGACTGAGAAATTTATATAAGTTACGATATTATACAAAATATTAGAAAGATTTCCTGTAATGACACCTCTAAAGGGTGAGCTTAGCTGCCAACTGCCATCATTTATCAGTGACTTTTTCTGAGCTGATTGTTCATTGAATTTGGATTTAAAAGCTGGCTGAAGGGTGTTGCATCTATGTTTCTCAACCTGGCGATACTTGCATATCCATCACTCTCTCTTTTATCCTATATCGGGGACCAAGATTAATTATATTTTAGTACCTTGTTTCATGGCTACCTTTTGTTTAATCTTCAACAATCTTTTTTGTCAAGTGTCCTTGCAGTGTCTCTATCATTCATATGGTAGGCAATTCATACTTGAGGACTTTGCAACAGGACTTCAAAGCTTTAAACAAATTGAAGCTTCTGGAATTTTATCCTAACAAAATAAACTATTTGTTATATATGAGAAATAAATCATTAGCTCCAGGTTGGGTTGATCCAGGAACATATCGCAAATTGACTGGGTTTTAATTGTTACAAGTTGTTGGGAGTTTTGGATCTTAAATTTCCTTATTTGCAAGATCTATTTTCCAAAATGATAAAATTTGCCTCAATAGTGCAGCACTAAATTTGTATAAAACTGAACCCTAGCTTCATAATAGACCTGTGAAATTGGTTACCATCAATTGACTGAAAATACTATAACAGAGATTATCATTTGGGAGAAATAGCAACTAGTTTAATGAGTTATCTGAATAGTTTTAAATTGAATATCCCTGTTATTGCTAAAGTTGTTTTGGAACAATTGAAGCCCGCCATATGGCACACCTAGCATATAAACAAGGAAACCATAGGTTCATGAGCTCTTTAGCCTTATATTAAATTCTAATATGTTGAATACCCGTGTTATTGCTGTTGTTATGTTGGAATTATTCTTTAGCCTTAGTACTTCTAAATTCTAATATGTTGAATTTTTAAGCCTTTAGTTCAATTTTCATGGGAATCTAACTGCTTTTACACAAATGAGATGAGAACTTGAAACTATGTTGCAAATATGCTTCTAATTTTGGTGGAAATTCATGTTATTTCTGCTTTACTAAAACTATCAAGGTTTATGCTTGACTTAATATATCAAGCCCTTGATGTTTACAAATTTGTGGAAGTAAGCTCTGTACTTTCAAGTTGATTCAATTCAATTCAAATTTTTTATTTTCTCAATTGAGGACTAACAACAGTAGCAGTGGAATATTTCTGTCTGATGACATAATAGTTCATAAAATGATCTTATTTCATGACTTGTTTATGCATTGTTGGAATGATGGTAGGTTTTGTAACTATCCTGAATTATCTCCCAATTGTATGGAAACTTCTGCACTAAGTTGCGTCATATTGAACTTTAAGACTTCAGTTGTAAGTGTTATAGATGACGGCTTGATAGTTGTACTTTCACCTGAAGAACTGAGCTTAAGAGTTGTCAATCTTTGTTTCTTCCCCATGCAGGCTGCTGAATGGGGTAAGATGAGCATGTGTGATGCTGAGCGAAGGCTTCTTGCTAATGCATTACTTGATATAAACAATGAATGGTTTGTACTTCTGTCAGAGTCCTGCATCCCTCTGTATAACTTCAGTGTGATCTACCAATACATATCAGAATCCAGATATAGCTTCATTGGCGCATTTGATGACCATGGTCCATATGGAAGAGGACGATACAATGAAAAAATGGCACCTGAGGTAGACATTACCCAGTGGCGTAAAGGCTCTCAGTGGTTTGAGATTAACCGAGACCTTGCAGTCAACATTGTGCAAGACACGACGTATTACCCTAAATTCAAAGAATTCTGTGTCCCTCATTGCTACGTGGATGAACATTATTTCCCAACTATGTTAACCATTCAAGCTGCACATGTCATGGCAAATAGAAGCTTCACATGGGTGGACTGGTCAAGGGGTGGAGCACACCCGGCTACATTTGGAAGAGCAGATGTAACAGAGGAGTTTATCAGAAGAATATACAAAGGTCAGAACTGCAGTTACAATAACCAACCCTCTTCCGTATGTTATCTTTTTGCCAGGAAGTTCGCTCCAAGTGCTTTGGAGCCTCTCTTACATATAGCATCAAACGTTTTGGGATTTTAGGTTATAATGTTTGTGAAGTGGAAGATGCTCCAAACAGGCGCTATAGATTGATTCATTTCTCAGCGCATAGCATTGCATCGTTGAAATATGTCCTTTCTTGTATGTGGACTTTTCCTGAGAATACATGTCCTTTAGGATCTTTATGTTCGGTGTACAGAGAACTACAATTAGATATGAGATTTACAATTTCATATTCAATGGTTTCTCCACAACTGTATTTTCAGCCTATAGTTTTTGTTTCATACACTATAAAATAAAACAAATTCCGAGTATTTTTTCATAAGTATGTTGCTGATTCTAAATGGTAATTGTTAAATAGCTTTATCTGTATTTTGATTTTTTTGAAAGGTGATTAGGAAATTTTATTAACTAAGTAGCAACTAGTACACCAAAACACTAATAATATAATTACATCGAGGCTAGGCCTTCCCAAAAGCTATAACTCCCACTAATATATCTGGTTTATGCTACATTCTGCTACATGAACATGGATGAATATTGGTTTTATAGGGAAAGCTTGGAGCATAGTTATGGAAAAGAATCGAAGGCGATTCCACGCGCTAAGGTTGTTTGTCTAAGCTTGAGCTAAAATTTGGTTAAACTACTATGAATATCCATCTTGGTATCCTTAAGCATTCTACTATTCCTCTGTCTCCAAATATCATATACGAGCATCCCAAAACTGATTATGAAGAGTTTCTTGTCTCTTTTACACTTCATATTGAGTTTAGAGGCCATGCAATTATACTTAACCATTCCTTGTTGGCACATTGCAAGTTGAAAAGTCCAAGGAGGGTATTCCACAAGGCTAAGGAGAAAGCACACTTAAAAAATAAGTGGTCATGGGTGTCTTGTGTATCTCCACGTAGTACAGGATCTCCACTGTCAATTGAAAATTTGATCCTATCCCCAGCGGCAAGTCTTTGTGATACTGCTAACCAGACTAAGAATGAGCCGGGGAACAATTTCAGAGTCCCATACAAGGCCAAAGCAGCACAATCTAGCAAGTGTATCCATCAACAATTTCTTGTAGGAGCCATTAGAGGACTTCAAACTTTTATCCCAAATCCATTGGATGCAATTAGGAGTAGTTGAAGTCATGGAGGTAACTAGGCATAAGCCAAGTTATTTCCTAGAAACCCCATAGAGTGAAATGGCCAGTGCCAGGTGCTATTTATCAAGATAGCTCCAAACTTGGTATTGACAGGGACAATAACTTTAAGCGAGCTAAAGTCACTAAGCTAATATAAAGGCCCTAACGAATGTCAATTGTCAAACCAAAAATTTGTTGCTTCTCGATTACCTATTTTGTGCTTTATGTGAGGTTGCATAGTGTGGAAGGTTTTACGAAAAGTATATGAGTGAGCTGGTTTTATCTTGATGGTCCATATGCTCTCTTCTCTCAAATGATACGTGTGAATCCACTTCATACACAAATTCTCCTCCTCTGAACAAAATTTTCTTAAGCTTTTGGCCATAAGTACCCTAGCCATGGTTCTGATAAAGCTTAAGCCAAGCCCTTCATTTTATTTTGGTAGCCATTTGGTACTCCATTTGATATTCAAAATTCTTGCACAGTTGTAGTCTCTCTCCAGATGAAGTCTCTTACTAGCTTGTCAATTCTCTTCGTCAGTCATTACCTCAACCCCTAAGCTGCT
Source organism: Erythroxylum brevipes (assembly GCA_027479065.1). Classification (NCBI taxonomy): domain Eukaryota; kingdom Viridiplantae; phylum Streptophyta; class Magnoliopsida; order Malpighiales; family Erythroxylaceae; genus Erythroxylum; species Erythroxylum brevipes. The sequence goes on from JANIHY010000008.1 coordinate 61,873,107, forward strand.
TTGAAGAGGTTTGAGGGCTTTGTTATGTCAAAATAAGTTCTAAAAATTACCTAGACTATCCTATTCACAAGTATACGAGATAATTGTAGTCTCGCCTCTTAAGGAGATGAAGTTTATTAACTCAAATTAATCTTGAATAAAAATAAAAACAAATGTAATCCTAAACATTTTTTTGATTTGTTGATTAAATGCTTTAAAGAAAATTACGCAATTAGACTAAAAAGTAAACTAATTTAACTAGAAGCAAAAATGATCTGATTAATGATGTGAGAAACTTTTGATAATTAATTTCACTAATTTGATCTCCTATGCATAACTAAGGGGAAATGATTGGATAATTGTCTTACCAAAATTAACAATTGGATTATAAAATAAATTCAAATAACAAACTAATCTAACTTTTTTATTCGACATGTTTATCGTCCAAATCAATCATGTAAACCTAATTAATAATTACCCACTTAAGTTGATATATTCCTAATTCTTGACCCAAGTGTCTATAGGTTCTTGTTCTAACCTTAAGCTTCTTCTCTCGATCCTTCATTTAATACCTAAATGATGCAAAGTTTGGCCACACTATTATATCCAATAAGCTTAGAAACTATAGTAAATAGTAAGACAATAAAATAGTCTAAATTAGCTACATTAGTTCTCAAGATTAAATAATTAGCCCATCATGGAATAAACAAAGTTCATCATCCTTATATACTTCAATCATATAGTTTACACTAACAGAGAGGTATCAAAACAATAAACAAAGTAAATAACTAAAATGGACTATCAAAGCAACATAGGAAATAGTCAAGTGAAACAAGTTTAATAATGTAGTAGAAGATAGAATAAGAATGAGAAAGAAAACGGATTGTCAGATGGAAGCTCCTGCTAAGTTCAACCTCTCTAACATTACTCTTGCCTTCTCCCTCTGCTTGATTCTCACCCAAAAGATCAGCTTCAACTCTCACTGTCTGCCTTTACTTCAAGCTCCACCTCTCTTTTTTTTTCTCTCTAGCCAAATCCAACTATGTTCTCTTTTCTTTATTCTTTTCTCCGCCACCACCTCTCTTTCAGTTTTTGTTTTTCCAACCCTGTGTGTGTCTGCTCCAACCTCTTTACTCCTATTTGTAGTGTGAGTCTAGGTTTAGGTTTTTATGTCACCAAAATCCCGCATTAGATGACACGTAATATTAACCATTTAATGAAATTTCTGTCAGACACGTGATTGTGGGAGTCACGAGCCCCACTCGTGACTTGCACAATCATGGGTTTGACTCTATTAACATGAATGGATTAATTAATTAATGTTATATGCATAATTCATCTCCACATTCATTCTTTCATGCATAATTTTTCTTGTTTTCATACAAAATTCACAAGACTCTCCATTCAACATTCATTCCATTTTCACTCAATTCATTTCAAATTTGTAGTAAAATATAAGAATTTGTAACCAAAATCAAGATATGAAGGTAAACAAAATCAATAGATATTAGACACAATGATTCCCCCACACTTAAACTATGCTTATCCCCAAGAAAAATAAAGAATACTAGATTATACAAGAACAATTAATGAAATCAACGATTTCCTAAATAATAGTCAAAGATATCAAAAATTATTTCAATAAGCATAGCCTAAGAACTTGAAACTTATAATACTCGATGAACAAACTATTATTTGCATGCTTAGCCAAAATTAACAAGTACTTTAACTCAAAGACCATTAATAAGTGTGATAGACACTCACTCCACTCTTCATCCTCTCATACATTCAAAGGTAGGATATATTCACTCATCATTCATGTCATGTAAGGCATCTACCATAGGCTTGCTTACTAATTCAATCTCCACTACTCATATCAAATACAAACATTAATATGAAGGTCTTTATTTCATTTGTAATGAGGTTGGGCTATGGGTAGGAAAAAGAAAAATCATAATTTAAAACCACCCAATAAATTGAGCATTTAAAATAATACAAAGCAATGAAGCAGGAAACACTCAATTCTTTCCTCTCATTTAACAAAGTTAGCACTCCCCTTTTTATGTCTCTCCTTTCTTTCATTTTTTGGTTGTCTTCTCTTCCCTTTGTTTCTTTTCTATTTCTCTTTTTATTTTTATTTTTTCTTTTCTTTTTTAATTAATTAATTATTTATTTAAAACAAGGAAATCAAGAGCAGAAAAATATAGAGGAGAGATATAATTGCTACAACCATAACCATTCTTAACACAATAGCCAATTATATACTATGATCTCTATTATTTAAGTAATTACTTCCTAAACCCAAGAATACAATTTCAAATGCTCAACTTGCCTTATAGTAGGTACAACAAAGAGGATAAATTATTAAGGTAAATGCTCATATTTTGGATTTAAAGAAAGAAAAGGTTTCGTGTCAAGCTCAAAGGGGCTCATTAAGGGTAACATTACGATGACTTTGTAAGCAAAAGTGGTAAATCCTAATTGTTTTCATAATTTCAACGTTTGCATAAGATTATATGATCTCAACTAGTATTTGCAAGCAAGTTCTAAAGTTCTTTAATCATTAAAGAACACTCTCAGTAAAGGCTACCTGAATTTGGTGTTAAATATTTCAAAGGGCTCAAATTATTAACTAAGAAAAGTGACGTTCATTCATCATAATAGACTAATGTCCCATTGAAATCCAAGTTAATCAGTCTAAGCTTGCAATTATACTCATTCACTCATATTATGCATTTTTAATTCCAATATAGTTTATTTCATGACCTTGTATCTCTAACTATTAAATGAAAAAAAAAACAAATACACAACACAAAATCAAAAACTTTTTTAATTAAATACTACTCCACCCCATTTAAATATCACGCCTAATGTGATAAGAAAATAAAAGAAGGATCTAAGACATAAAATAATGAAAAAAATGAAAAACATTAAAACCAAAAGAAATTAAACTAACAAGCAATAAAAATAATAAAAAAGAGAAGGATAGAAATACGATACGAAGGTAGTGGTGGTGGCTGCATTGATGTGGTGTGGAACATAGCATACTGCGTTGAAGAGTGGAGAGCAACTGCGAGAAGAATAGATTAAAGAGATTGAAAATTTGATCTACACACATGAAGCAAACAAACTTAGTTGAGAATCAACAAAAAGGAATAAAAAACAAATAATTGAAAAATGAAATAGAAATTGTATGGAATGTTTCCCATTCAGCGCTTCTTTAATGTCTTGTAACTGGATGCGTCAATAGTCATGCTTAAGGTGGATTGCTCAAAGTAAGTGATTCCACTGTCTTCTTCTCTTTATTGGGATCTATCTTTAGAAAATTTTCAAACTCTCCCTCAGTTTCATCATCTAACAATTGGCAACACTCATCAATCTCTTTGATCAAGTTGAATTTCCTTTTTCTTTTCCTACAAGGCAAAATTGACAATTGTGGTTTTCAGAGCATATTTCACGATAGTCTTTTATCCTCTGGTTAACCTCACAGAGGTGCCTTCGGACTATGGACAAACTCCAGATTTTTGGTGTTCTTTCTTCTTCGACTTGTGTGCTATGCGGTTCCTTTACCGAGACACATGATCATCTATTTTTTTAGTGCAAGTTCTCTTCCCTAGTTTGGAGTTCCCTCTTAACGAAAACCCACACTACCTGGCCTTTGATTTCTTGGTTTCTCCTTTTCCAGTGGACTTCCACCCAGCTTCATCGATGGAAGGATTTTCGACATATGCTATCACGGTTAGTTCTCTCTGCCACTGTTTAATTTTTTTGGCATGATAGGAATAACCACATCTTCAGTAGACGACACCGATCACCCCAGGACATTAGCAAGGACATCATCGAGCTTATCCATTCTCGGTTTATAGATCTTGAGTCTCATTTTCAGATACCTAATCTTCAACGACATATTTAGAAACTTCCACTTAGTTTTGCTTTTTTGTATTTGAGGGCCACCTGTGGCTTATTTGTTTTTCTTTGTATATAGTTTTTGAGTGCCTCCTTTGGTCTCTTTTGTATTGAACCTTCCTTTTTATTAATATATTTTTATTCTCTTCAATAAAAGTTTAAGGATTAGGATTTAAGGTTTAGGATTTTAGGGTTTAGGGTTTTAGGGATTAGGATTTAGGGAGGTAGGTTTTGGTGAAATTTTTTTCTCTCAACACAATTCGTTCCTTATTGTCCGAAAAAGGAAATTAGCTACTCTGACCACCACGAACTGCCACTAGACTGCAGTTTCTAGCCGGTCCACTACCATGTCCACCGTCGCCGCTGCTGCCGTCACTACAATAATTGACGACATTGACACTCCGATCGTGACATAGAGCATACCACCAAAATCGGATTTTCCTGATCTACACAACCCCATAACAAGTTTTGACAAACTCCTTACCATCGGGCCGTAATAGGTGACCGAAATTTTGGCCATCGTCACACACAATACTGCAGAACCTACCTATGCCACCGCTGTTCACCTATCGTTGAGGCCACCATCGCAAGCATAGCCAAAGCCTCCGCATGGATCGTTGACTGCTATTGCTGATGGAGGCATGTTTGGAGCTGTCGGAGGAACGCACGGCCTTCTAGATCTACGACGTTCTCCCTCTCCTATGCTGCCGACCATCAAAGGGAAGGGGAAGATTTTGTAGGTCTTGGAGCATCCCAGCAAAACCACCAAGTAAGGAGAAGAAAATGAAAACGTCGAAGCCGATGTGGAAGTCACCAACCTCTGACATCCATCATTGCCAACTACACCCAAGGGGAGATCTCCACTGTCACCTGTGCACCCACCGAAGGAGAAGACCTATGCTTCCTCATTGGTGCATCTGAACCCACCTAATGGAGTGCCACCTTTATCGCAGGCTAGAGTCCTTACACCGCCGGCTGCCCCTCTCCTACAAGCACCACCGAAGATGCCACAAGTGAATAATGGCTCTTCATCCCTTGGAGGAGGTAATTCCAACATATTACGCAAAACTTATTGATGTGTTTCTGATGCGTTATAGGTTCATGCTTTTTTTTTCCCCTTTTCATTTTGTTTGTTTAAGTACGAAATATCAGAAAATGGGCTAAGAAGATCTCAAACATTGAGGTCAATGGGCTATGTGGCTCTTGTAAGCCCAGCCCCCAGTTAACCAATACCTCTACCATTTGCTTTCTGTAAAATAATTCAATTATTTGTCTTTATTTCTATGAGAGAGAGAGAGAGAAAGGGACCAAGATCCGAAAACAACCCTCGATTATAAGATTAGTAGCTGATTGGGGACTTGTATCACTTCGTTAACTCTATATAGATATAAAACTTGATTCTACACTTTGTATACGATTGAACTCAAATGATGTTTTTGAAAAAAAGGGCACTATAAAAGGGTTTGTGGAACAGTAGCTTTTTCAGTAGTTTGCCAACAAGTAGGCCTAGGTTGATTCTTCTCGTGACGGCTTCATGGAGTTATGTTGCGGCATCTTCTCGAAAGAAGCTGTACCAGATTTTGCAAAGCTTCTCATCCCTCTGCAGGACTTCATGTGTGCATGCATCTTTTCTGGTCTAAATGACTTTCCGCATTGCCTGTTTCATTTGTAAAGTTGCAAAGATGCGGTTACCATATTTGAAATCCATGTGGTCGTGTATATAATTCGTTTATCCATATAATCAAAACCAAGGGGTCAATCGTAGAGTGTAGTTGGAACTGAGAAGCTGACCGCAGCGTTAATAAAAAATTTGCAATTTCGAATTATGTACTATTTTATTTTGATTGATTAGCAAAATGTCTTTGGAAGTTGGTCTTCTCTTTTTAGAACTAACCCCATTTGTCGCAATACTTTCTCCATCTCACTAAAAAAAAACTACAACTTTGTAAAAGACACCGACGCTTGAATTTCAGGATATCAATTAACATATCAATATTAATGCACATGACTAATCCAGATCACAACTTAGCGTGAAGATAAGATATGCAACTTACGAGCAGGTGGGTGCACTCAGACTCAGTGGCTTGTATAGCTTCGACCATCCACTATTACTCTGTTGTTGCTTCGTCGACTCCTTGTCCTTCACGCCATTGTAGTTTTTTTTGCTAAAGAATAAATAATTCAAAAATAAGTAAATGCATTTGGGATTTTCAATCAGATAATAAAGAGCACATGTGCATAGACGTAACATAAACAAGTATTGTATAATACATACTACCTTCCTTCCTACTACCAATACCATTTATGTTGTATATATAAATTTGGTACATAACATACCCAACAATGCACAGTGCTTAGGGTTGAAGAACTGCATCGTTTGCACCCGTTTTATTGTTGGGCTCGGGTGATTTATTGAGGGCAACCAGAATTGCATCGTTTTCATCTGCAGAAGCACCACAACTGATCAAACTTCTAAGCATTTTCGGAGACAAGTAGCTGTTACTATTTGGAAACGACAAGTCCGTTAATGATGATGATGATGTTGTCGACGATGACGACGAGAATGAAGAATTAATAATTCCAATATTCTTTTTCATTGTCCTACTCTTCTTTTTTTTTCTCACATCCTAAAGAGAAGGTGATGATAGATTTTCGAAATCATCGTCATCAGTTTGTATTTTGTCTGAATGATGGATTGGATCTTCTGCCTCATTGAATATTGTCGAATCGTCAGCTAATGCCGATTTCTCTTACCCGAACACAGGTGAGTTGAGGTGAATTCTGGGAAATGTTATTGTTGTTAGGGAATGAGTTAAAATATTGATAAGAGATGGTGTTGGATATTGGTTATGCCTGATTCTAGTGAGGAAGGACGTTGCCATTTGGATCCATGAACTTGACAGTCTTTAACAAGAGTTCCTGCAAAACAACACAAGGCACATCGGGGGTTGATATCCGGCAGGCCCCTCTGACGCTCAAGTTAGTCTTTTTGTGAGGGTTTTGGTCGCTATAAAACAGAGAAAATCAGGGTTCTATTCTCGTACTTGTATTATGGCAAAATAATACCTTATATATGGAATAGATGCTAGGTTTAGGTTTTTACGTAGCTCTTTACGTATACATGGGAAATTTCCACCTACGAATGGGTCGTAGATGCGTGGACCTGGGCTCGGGCCTAGCACAGCCGACCCGACCATAAGCCCCCTACTCCTCGAGTCTGATCTAGGAGAAGGGTCGAAGGAGTACATAAGGATCATATAGTGTGTCTCCAAGATAGCTCGTGCTAGGCCCGATCGATCGATCTGTAAGCGATCTAGAAGGGGGGGGTTGAATAGATCTCTAAAGCTTTTTGTAATTTTCTACAATAAAATCAGAAGTTAATTCACACAATAGTAATTTGAACCAATTTAAATGTAAAGAGTAGGGAAGAAGATCAACTACTGTTTTTATAGAGGTTAGGTGCTAAGACCTACGTCCTCTACTTAAGCTCCCACTTAGGATTTTACAAACCACTTTATTACACACTTTGTAGTTCAGTGTGAACTCTTACAGTACCGCTTGATTGCCGGCTCAAGCTACCTTACAATTTGATTTGTCTTCCGGCACAAATCCTACCAACACCGCTTGATTTCCGGCTCAAGCAACCTTTACAGATGATTTGTCTTCCGGCACAAATCCTACCAACAACACTTGATTTCCGGCTCAAGCTACCTCACACGTGACCTTTCACTAGTCACTCAAATTGTAAGAGAAATATGATAAGAGTTGAAGAACAAGAGCTCAATACAATTGTAACAAGGTAAGAACAATAATGAGCAATTTGAAGCAATAGAAGAGTATTTAGGCTTATAGAACTTCTCTAAACTCTTCTTCCATCATCCTCTATTTATACTTGAAGAAATATAGCTGTTGGAGCTCTACTAGCCGTTGCTTAATTGGA
>JANIHY010000008.1:62022849-62034387 GCA_027479065.1 Erythroxylum brevipes
TCAAATTATACCATAAATCATACTAGCAACTTAATTCATACTTAATAATATCATAAAAACAGGTTTGGGGTCCAACATCGCCGCGGCGTGGAAGATTTGGAGGCTCGCGGCGACGTGCTTCAGTAAGCTCACTGCGGCGATATCACAATTTTCTCGCCGCGACGTGTGGCCTCCTCCGCCGTCTTCTCCGACTTCTCGCCGCGACGTGCGGCCTCCTCCGCCGTCTTCTCCGACGAATTTCCAATTCTCACTCTAAAACCAGTCGTTTCTCAACCCCAACTACCCCAATCTTTTCACAATAAACATTATAAATGCATTCAAACAACATTAAACAACATTAAAGCCATTAACTTACCAAATCAAGCTTTTAATCTCTATATCTTCCGAAAATCCTCCGATCCTCTTTCCTATCTTCTCCAACACCCCACGAAAGCTCTCAAAACTTCAACAAATCTTCATCTTCTCTCAAGGCTAAGGTTGGCTTGCACAAAGAAGAAGAAGCAAGGAATTTGAAAGGCAAGGATCGGGGATCACCAAGGAAAAGGAGAGGAGAAAGAGCTTGCTCTAACCGTGAACATCGAAAATTTCCTTACTTAGGTTATTAAAAACCTTTAAACATTTTCCACTTGTCTTATTCTCAATACCCTTTTATGCTCTTTCCCTTTTTAATTCATTTTCAGTCCAATCTGTCTCCAAATTTCAATGGATCGACATATTAAGTTTCTAAAATCATAATTCTAAATTTTCATTGCCATTTACCAATTATTCTAGCACTGTTCAGTCAATCAGTCCGTCACTCGAAAAATTTTCCGGTCCGGACTTTTTCTCCCAAATTTTCAGAAAAATTTCCTTGGTTCACAATCAATTAACAGTCACTCTAAAATATTTCCAATTCAACTATTCAGACTCAATTATTCCAAAATTTCCAAAATTTCATAAATCATATCTAATTATCTCTCAATTTCACAATTCATATCAGTAACACAATTCAATGCCGGGAAAAAGTCATGAATGCATGTACCTATATGTGCATGTGCAAATTGACTCATGGCCTCCAAAATTAGAGGTCAAAAGAATGCTCAGTCAATAATATGCGGTAAAATCCTAGCCCGTCTCAATCTACCAATATACCCTTCCCAATCGGGGCGGGATGTTACATTATTCTAATTTTGATCCTTTGGCATACTAATTTAATTTAATAATCAATAATAATCTAAAGTAGTTTAGATAGATTTTAACTAAATTGAGATATCAATTGATAAGAATTAATAAGAAAGATTACTATAGGCTTAAAAATTTTGAAATTTCTTCCTTACACTTAAAATTGTACATTATCTCTAACGTGTACAATAGAAGCATATATAAATAAACTATCAACAAATGCACGAAAAGTGAGAAAGATAAGAATTGTACTTCCCTGAATAATAAGATTTATAAAGTTTTGAATACGGTGAAGCATTCATCTGGTACTATGTACAACCATCCTTATTAAATATAAATAAAAAGAGATAAAAAGATAAAAGAAGATAAATATAAAAATAAAATAAAATAAAATAACACTATTAATGTTCAAAAAACAAATAAAATAAGAAAAATACACAAAATAATAAAAGAATGAAAAGAAAAATCAAAACATAACATCCAGACTGTCTCTGTATCAGTCAATCTCTCGATGAGTCTAGTATATCAGTCGTTGGAGGATCTTCGGGTTTTAGAGCCTCATACTACTACAAAGCCGAAGACGATGCAGCCGCTCCAGATGGTGGAGGTTGTATGGATATCTCAAGATGCCCCACCATTTACACTAAAACGTCCTCCATCCACCTATCATGGGCCTCTCGTCTCTCCATCCACTATGTCAGCACATGCTGGGCGATTTTGCACTAACCTTCTCCTACATTGTTTCGTTTATTTGGGATGGCGGAGTGCCCTGTCTCAATGGCTACTCTACTATATTAAAGTGCTCAATTGCCTGCTCGTCCGAAAGCCCAATTAGTTGATAGATATCTCATGTTGGTCTCTACTTCTTGTGCACCATAAGCATATTCTTCATGATATCCAAATTGAGACTATGGTATCAAGTAGTCTCTTCGGCGGTAGCCTCTCGAAGTCTTCCATCCTCCTTGCTAATCATGTCATATATGGACCGATGCAGATAGTCTCTATCTTCCTTTTTTCACTCTGAAACCTAAAAAATTGGGCTAAGACATGCCCCAAATGAATCGACATTTGCTCACTTATACTCGACATTTAGTAGACATCTAAGTTATCGATGACTTTGAAGTTGTCTCCTTACCCACTCAATGTATGACTCAAAATTTCATGGATGTATCTGAGTGTGGGATGTCAAAGGGTAGATGCTTTGAATTTTTTGGGTGATACTCTTCCTCCTTATTGATGGTGCATCAGACATCTCGAGGAAATATCCCATACAAAAAGTCTAACCACAAGGCTACGTACTCTTGTGCCCCCACAAACTCCTGGTTATAAAGACCTATCTTCATAGAGAAGGTTGTGTAACTCATCCTGATAATCTCTCCTAGCATCCTGAACTGGATCGTACTTGTTCAGTTCCTATTATAATGGCCTTTTTCTATTAAGAATGTGGACAACACCTCGAGTGTAAATCCCCAATACGACAGCTCCACGATCTTGAAGCGACAAGACGATGCTCCAATATTGATCAAGTCCCAAACCTACTGGGCCAAACTGATATGCTTCAATGCCTCCCAAATCCCAATTAATATATCTTCTCCTTGACTCTGATATTGCTCCTTGTGGGTTCTGGCATTAAAGTGTAACAGTATGTGTTGCTCTAGTGGATGGACTACATTTTCTCAATCTTATGGTTAACAAGCTTCACTCGGGTCTCTAGATGATCCTCTCCTCTTTATGTTTTCCTTGGTACACCCTTTGATCTTCATTGTCTGGTCATTGTCACTGAACTTATATTAAGTGTGAGAAAATAACATATAAAAATACCAGCAAGAACTTTTCCTCACACTTAGCTCGTATGCTACAAAATTGTAAAATTGTGAAAACATATAATTAAAACAAAATTAAACACATAATAAAATATAAAATAAATATAAAAAATACAAATGAACTAAAATAATTACAAAATTAAACAAATAACCAAATTAATAACTAAATTAAAATTAAAAGAATTGAAATTAACAAATAAAATTAATCTAATGATGCAATTGCAAATTTAAACCTAAAAATGAAAGTAAAGTACCTAATCTAATAATTGCCCAACATTGACAAAATTAAACTTCCAATTCATTCAAAATTTAATATTGAAATGAAATCAAACTAAAAAAACATCAATTGACTAGGAAAACAAATTAATCCTAATTACATAAAAATTATCACATTTCAACATTTAGCGAGCGAAATCACATACTCAATTCTCATGCAATTCATGAAATTCAACCAATAATTCATATGGAAAAGGATAAAATTCAACATTTAAACCAAAATCAAGCATATAATCAATGTAAATCACACTAAAATTTGATAAACCCTAACCTAGCATATTGGGGTGAAAATTCTTAAAATTAGCAAAATACCTAAAAATTCAGGCATAAATCAAGTGAAATAAATGAAAGAACTTATTTGGGTATCACAATTTAAGTAGAAACTGAAGAGGAATGGGGTTTTAAGAAACTAATATCGACTTACATGTTCAATTACATAGTGATGTGATTGACCGTGTAAGTTACAAATGTGTCAATTTTGAAGGGACACGGGCATGTGAGTTTTCATGAACTTACATGGTTAGATACATAATTGTGTAACTAATTATGTAACTCATACACGGGCGTGTCCCTAGACCATATAAGTCTTTGTGAACGTGTGAACATGTTTAAATAAAATTGTGTATGCACGGGAGTGTATATGATCATGTATACCACAAAAATTCTTTAAAACCTTGAAAAATGTTCACCCAAAGTCACAAAATTAAACACACATACCATAACATGAAAATTTTGCTCAGTCAAATGAGAGTGCTTTATATCCTAACATAAAAACACCAAAATAATCAACAAAATCCTATAATAGCACTAAAATGGAAACAAAATAAAATGATAATGAAAACGAAACCTATCTTAATTTTTGGGTTGTCTCCTAAGTAACGCTTGATATGTTGGACCCTGTTTCCAGAGCCCAACAATCCAGAGTCCTAAACCTCGAACTTGCGTATTACCTTGTAGGGTTAATTCAAAATAATCATCATCCCAAGAGTGGAGTGCCCACACCAGTCAATCTCCAAAATTTCAAATTGAATTTTTTAAAAAAATTGTAGCTCTAAGTCTCTAGTTTGCTTTGAAGCATGAACCATCTTAAACGGAGCTCTAAAGATCAAGATATGCTTTAAAAAAAAAACGAGTTCATACCCTAATCATGCTCTCCCAACCGACCCCTCACTTTCTCTCCATCAAACTTTCTCAAATCAACTTCAAAAGATGCAATTTTTTTTGGAGAGATATAAACATGTGTTAGGAATCTATTGGTTTAAGAATCATTTCATTCGGAGGTCAGATGACGAAGTTATAGCCAAAAGAATCCAATATGTTTATGTCCTAAATCATATTGTACCTATCTTGGGAGAATTGACATAAATTTTTCTACAAAGCTTATATTGAGACCATTTTTGAATCATTTGAAATTAGACTTCTAGATATACAACTTTCATGAAGACCACAAAGTGAGATTATGCCTTTAAAATAGTTAAAATCACGATTTGCTATAGCTATCCCTTGAATGTCAGTTTAGCGGACACAGACTGGCCCGGGAGCCATTTTTCACCCGGGAAGGTCCATTTAAAGGTCCGTTAAACGGACATTGGCGAGGCTGGAGGTCTTTTTTCACCCGAGAAGGTCCGTTTAATGAACCTAAAGTCTGTTTAGCGGACATAGGGGTTCCCCAAACCCCTCCAAAGCCCCTCCAATGCTTCCTACATCCAATATAACCTCATATTCACTCATAAACTTACTAATTTCACTTCTTCTAATGCAATAACACTCGTCAAACATTCAATTACCAAAATGATTTCATAAATCCCCCAAATCTCAACTGAAATGATTCATCTCATACAACAATTCTCATCATTCACCATAGTTGTCATGTTCATACTTCCTATGCAGCATCATCACTTAAGATGCTCATATCTCTCAACTTCGATACCCAAATGTTACATACTATATAGCACCGAAAATCTAAGAGGATAAGTTACAACTTTCCGAAAGACAACTTTGTCTAGTTCTACCTAGATCAATCTGTTTTTCTCCCTGAATTCAGAACACAATTCCTACCCCATGAAAAGCTTGAAAATTGTCCCATCTTCACTTCTCTATGCAACATCATTTTATAACCATTTAAATTCCAAATTTTCTTCATGCACTCTTAAATCTCAGCTCATTTGAATTGTCACATTTAACTATATCTTATCATTTATAATTCTTATGTGTCTTTTCCATAACATTTCACTGATGTGTATATATATATGTATATATAAAGATCAACCATTCATGCTCAACCTTCATCATCGTCATCCATATATCATTCATAGTTCATTAACATCATAAAACAAGAGTTTACAAAGCTTTATTGACATTTCAAGCCACATTACAACATCAATATGAAAATCCAAAATACAAAAGATGCAAAACTCAATAATTCTCGAAATACATTTGAAGCCTTATTTTACATAAACTACTCCAAAACAAAGCAAAACATGCAAATTCGGATTAATGTATTGACTTTCTTGCACTCGGTCTCTTGCTTATCACCTGAATAGGGGAAGGAGAATGGGGGTGAGCTTGAAAGCTTGTGGGTAACAGGTTTATAATGAGAAACAAGCAAAAACCATTGTAATATTTATTTCCATTGAAAATTTCACATTGAAATCCATATAACACATATTTCCCAAATTCACAACTTATCAAGCAATTCATAAACAACATGAATCATGCACTCATCAAACTTATCATAATCATAAACACATAAGCATGTCAGAAATGGTTTGGGTGGATCCGTAACAGAACGTACTACACATTTCTCATAAGGGTCATGTGTAATCGTGAACAAAACGCAGCATCGCAAACCCACAAAGTGGTCTTGCGTAGTCGTGAACTTATGGGAGTCCGTGAAGGAGCTCCATGCCACTAGTTGGCAGGCAGGAGAATCCTTTAGACAAGTGTACTTGACTGACAGAACAGACCACCACAAACCCACATAACATGTAATTCGTGACTTGAAAACCAATTGTCCAAATGACACATTTTTGAAAACTTGACTTTCATGAGCATGACATATTTCATATGCATTTCTATCATCATTTCACAACTCATCATCAAAATTCATACACCAAAATATGTAGCAATTTCACAAATCATTCAAAAGCAATAAAAGCAGCATTTATGAAGTAATTGAAATCAATTTTCTTTCTTGATTTGGAAAAAAATATCAATGGCTCATTACTCAATTATAAACATGAAACCTACCTTGAATTTCCTAGATAAATACTTGCTCAAAGAGACCTCTCCCCTTGCTCCTCTTTCCTCTCTTGATTTCCTTCATTAAAGGCAAAATCCCCCATTCAATAGTAATTCCAATTGAGAACCCAAAATACATATATTCATAAAATTGATCCTAGAATCTTTAAACCCATACATTTTTAAGCTATATGAATCAAAACCCTTTCAAAAATTCAACAAATCAAAAATGCTCTTACCTTGATTCTTCACCAAACAATTTGTTTCTTGGCTTCAATGGAAGCTCTAATCTCCCACTTCCTTTTTCCCTTCTTGAACATTCTCAAAATCTTCCTTTAAAACTAAGAAAAATCAAAACCTAGCTTGGTCTTCTTCTCTCTCTTTTGTCTCTCCAACGACACTTTTTCTCTCTTTTCTCTTCAATTTCATTTTTAGCTTCTTTCAATTCCAAGACACTCTTTTCTTCTCCCTTTTATACACTAATGATTGTACAAAGACCTTTCTACCCTTCCTTATATGCCTTGTAACTTAAATGCTTAAGTGACTTGCCAATTTTGCCCCTCATGCAATCTTACTACCTTAACACTATAATTCAATTAACCCATGTCATAAAACCTTACTCACATTAACATGCTAATTAACTCCACAAAAATAATTTATTAAGACCTCAAATATCATTTAAGTCATTGCCTAACTTCTTCCAAAAATCAAGAATTTTTTTGGTCAAGTAATTGAAGGAATTTGATAACACTTCCTTCTAGAAAAATGTTCCTCATTGTCTCAATTTTATAATGACATCAAAATCATTCAATTTAGTTCCATAATCTAAAAGTTATACTACAAACATTTCCAAACTATTCTTATACTGAAACAATATTTTGTGCTCAACTTCCATCCAAAACTTGAAATTCTTAGAGATTGAATTAGAACTCGATTTCATCAGAAAATTTGTAGAACTATGCCTCTAGTTTACTCCAAATTAAAAATCATCTCATTTGGATAACTAAAAAAAAGTTATGGGTAACACACCGAAGTATACTCAGCGAACATGTTTCAAACTACATTTTCCAGCTTATGACTTCCAACATTTCACATACAATTTTTCTAACTTCCAAGGAAATGTTTGGGGTCCAACACGATATACCCTTCATATGTACCATCAACATTAGTCTATACTTAGCGACTTGCTTCCACCCTTTTCTCTACATAGCAATTTAGTAACCTATGAATTAGCTACATGTTGTAAGATAATAATAAAGACATAACGTATCAAATTAGTGAATCCAGTTGACTCCATTAATGCCTTTTTTATCACAATTTTTTAATAATAAAGAATAATAAAATGCCCTGAGTCTTTAATTAACTCAAATAGTTTGTCTTGTAGGAAGTAGAAATCATTCGTACTTAAGGTGACTACCAATAATTTATCAATAGTTTCCTTATTTGGCTCCTCCGTTTTTTCTTCCTCAATCACTTTTGCCCACTCTTCTACTTTCTCTTCTTGGACAAAGGCTTCCTATTCTTTTTCAACCTTTATTTTTTTGTCATTTGTTCTTCTTTCTCTTCTAAAACATTATTTAGCTCCTCGTTTTCTTCAACTATCTTCTCTGTCATTTCTTTTACTATCTCTTCTTAAATTACAGCTTTGTTCAAGAAATTGATCTTTATCTCCTCTTCACTCTGAGGCATTAATGAGCTCAAATAATTTGTTGTATTAAGCTCAATATATTCGGGAGAAGAAAATATCTCTTTGAATTTATGGTGACTAGCTTCATTTTGGTAAAGTTTTCCACTAATATATCTATAAGATGTTCTTCTTATTACTCTTATTGTAAGTATCTAGCTAAAGCGTAATTGTTCCATACATTAATATAAGAGTTGCTCCACTCTAAATTATATGTATTCTCATTTGGTTTATTATAAGGCTAGTTTCACATGTAATGTGGATGCTCCTACTTATAGTTTGGTGTCTGACATTCATGATTGTAAAGGTTACCCCCTACAAATGTCACAACACATCATGGATATCGATTGAGCTTCCAAATACATGTCATTATACCTTTCGTTTGAAGTTTGTGATGATGCCATATGTGATGAGATATTATAATTCATTTGAGAATATTGTCCTCTCCATCCTTGAATTGTGTTTTTGTAGCTATGATGATTAATCTTAAATCCTAACAATAAGCCACAAACAAAAAGTCAAAATAGAGAAGTTTCAAAAGATAAATAAGTAGACACATTAATGAAAATAAAAATAAAAATAAAAACAAAAATAAAAATAAAGGTTAGATTAATAAAAGCTATATTTTCTTCATATTATAGTCCCCGAAACAATGCCAAACATTTTATTAATTATGTATGTGCTTATAAGAATTATAAGTTTTAACCACAAGTACACAGTATAGCTGTAGCTAACACTGGCAAATAGGGGTCGATCCCACGAGGACTGTAAGTACTAATATTAACCCTTTTTATTAGCTAACCGTCAAATCAGGTTGTGAATTTAATTTGAAAATTAATGAACTGGAATGAAGAACGTACTACGATTAGATGATATCAAATAAGTAGTACCTAGGTGATGAATTTACCTAAAGTATCTTAAAGACTAACCCTTTATCATACAATTAAATTATTGATTATTAGACCATATAAATTCCTATCTTATGTTAATATCTTTCGTTGGACCCCGATCTTTGAGTGAAAATTTAGAAATAATAAATGAAATCAAATGAGTGTTTTTGTATGTGATTTGTGTTATAGATGATTATGATATTGGAATGTGACTCATGTATAGATGGTGAGTTGAGAAACCCTAAGCATGAACTATGGTGATATATATGAGATATTATTCAAAATCAAGAGAGGAACTTGGTGAATGACATGATGCTACTGAATGTAAGAAATCATATGCTTTGAGGTTGAGTGTTGGATAGATTCCAATGGCAAATTGAATAGAAGAAGTAGAGTTGGCAAGAAAGTTAAGTAAATGTGTATGGTGATTCAAAGGGAAATCCAGGAATAATTGAAATAGAATTGGCCAAAGTTGCCTTCTTCGAAGTTGTAGCTTGTTCTTTTATCTTTCCAACGATGCTAAGTGTGAAAGTTTTCGAGATTGTTGTTAAGAGATATGAATTATATAAGTTATGATGTTTCATAGGAGTTGTGTATGTGATAGTTATGGGAATTGATGACAAATTGGGGTTTGGATGGACCAAATAGATCAATAATTGAGAGTTTGATGATATATATTTGTTGTTCGAGTTGTTAAGAAATGAATTTGCACTAGAAGAGTTGAATTTAAGAAGATATTGATTGAATATAATGTTAGTTTGGGAGTAGGAAGCATTGGAAAAAGGTTTGAAGGTGTTTTTGGGAAACCCATGTCAGTTAAACGGACATGGAAGTCCGTTGAACGGACCTTTACGGGTCAAAAGGACCCTTTACTGTGCCTATGTCCATTAGACGGACATGGATGTCCGTTTAACGGACTTTCTCTGATGAATTGGTGTTTCCAAGGCCATGAATGTCCGTTAAACAGACATGCATGTTCTTTAAACGGACATTCACGGGTCAGCTTGTGGAAATTCTAAATTTTGACCATTTTAGAGGCCGAATCTGATTTTTTTGTCTTCATAATAGTTGTAGATATGGAAGTATGCTTTCAAATGGTCTAAGAAAGAAATCAATCCAAATTCTAGATTGAAAGTTATGTCGATTGCGCCAAGAGAGGTTCAAATCGATTTAGGGTTTAAGTATGGGTTATTCTTTTGAGCATAACTCACTCATCCGACCTCCAAATGAGGTGATTCTTGAAGCACTGAATTCCTAAGACATGTATCCTTCTCTTCATGAAAATTTGTATCAATTGGAGTTGAATTGGAAGAGTTTGATTGAATCTTATGATAATTGGAACGATTTGTTTCCTTTTGATTTTGTTATCTTCCTTCCTCATTCGACTTTTGTCCAATCTTTTGCTTATATCTTTTCTGTCCGACATCCGAATGACTTGGTTTTTGAAGCGTTGGAATTCTAAGACAATGAATTTCGTTTTATGTGCAATTTGTGATTTTTAGAGATTAATTGAGAAAGATTGATTTAATCAAAGTTAGTTAAACAATTTTCTGAACATAGTTCAGTATTTTGCGAAATTCCGAATCTGTGGAAATCCGATTGAAGTGATTATTGAGGAAAAATAAAATTGAGACATGGGGCTACAATTTTTATGAAGAAACCGAGTTTCAATTTAGCCTTTAAGAATGTAAAGTTTTGGAAGGAAATGAATTGCTAGAAAATGTGTTAGTAGAATGATATGTCCGATATGTTTGGACTATAACTTTTAGTGTAGTGCTCAAAATTTAATGATTTTGGAGGCATTATGAAATTAAGGCAATAAGGAACAATTTTCTAGAAGGAAGTTTTGGCTAATTTCTTCAAATTGATGATTATAAAATTGTCCAAAGTAAGCATGACTTAAAGAAAAGTTCAGGGGTAGTTTTGGACGTTAACTTAAAGAGTAAAGTCTATAGGCTTATGAGGAGGGACAAAGTGGTCTTTGGCCATTCATTTAATGAGCTGGCACTATAAAAGGGTGGCTGTCTTGTAGGGCAAGAGGAGACCCACAAAAATGAAAGGAAAGAGGGAAGGAAAGAGGAGAGAAATGAGAGATGTCGTGGAGATGAGGGAGAAAGGTAAGAGAGAAAGCTAGGGTTCGATTTTTCTACCAATGGAAGAGTGATTTTCAAGTGATTCAAGGGGGAAAACGTGGAGGACAAAGAGAGCTTCATCTTGAGCCAAGCAATGTCGAAAATGGAGAAAGAAAAAGGTAAGAGAACCTTGTGAGCTTTGAGATTTTTTTGAGCTTTTGGTTGATTTGGCTTAAGATTGATATGGGTTTGTGGATTATGAAGTTAATTTTGATGATTATGCCTTAGGTTATGTTTAATTTTGGATGAAAATTTCTGTTAGACCCCGAATTGTTTTTTATGATGTCATTAAGCATGAATTTCGCTAATTATGTGTTTATGGCTTAATTTGA